>PVJX010031082.1:0-21491 GCA_004027295.1 Dolichotis patagonum
CTTTTAAATAATAATAAAAAAAGAGATACCCCTTCCTTGGGCCCTCTCTGTCTTAAGTTTTGAACGCCTTAATATGGAAATAGTTCTACTGAATAAAGAATTTTCTCATTAACATCTAGAATCACAAACTTATTTTGATAACAGATAATATGTTTTAATTTGTTAATAAAATTTTAAATTAAATTAAAATTTTAAAAATATTATCTTCATAAGTGTATATTTGCTATACACCTTAGTAAGTTTCATTTTGTCCAATTCATACTTTCATGTAAAATATACTGATTGCGGCCACTCCATTAATCCCTTTACCTTTCCTCATATCAGTTATACTACCCTCTTTACTAATATTTCCTCTTCTACTTTCATATCATTTCCCTGTTCATTTTCTAGGATGAACATATAAATCTGTCTTATCTCACTTAATATGATGAAATATAATTTCACCAATTTTACTGAAAATCATGAAATTATGGTCTATAGTTTGTAATGACTAAATCAGGGTAGTAATGTTTCAACGTTTTCATTAGTATGTATTAATTATACATAATCATTGTTTGCAGTGTGATATTTCAATGCACATATATGTACTGATCATATCTAGGCAATTAATGTTTTCATCTCTTTTGCCTACCATTCTGTTTATAAATATGAAGCATTTTTCATCTATTTACAACAAAATAGAATAGGATATGATGAGGTATAGTCTTCCCACTCTGCTGTTAATACCAGATATTATTGTTAGCATATAAAAACTTTTTGTCAGTTTAGTCCTATTATCTAAGTGATTACCTATGCAGTAAGCATTATCGTACCTATCCAAATTACTTCTTTCCTCATCATTCAATCAGTTTCAAATCTTTCATTACTGTTAAGTGATTGGTGCATTCTGTATCATCACCAAGAGAAATTTTTCTTAACATCTAATATGGTGGTGATTGATACCATCTAATATCATGGAGTATATATGTAATGGTGCCTAATGTACACTTCTGAGTTCTGCCTGAGAGTAACAATGATTTATTCAATTCAAATATCAAAACAGTAATATAGAACCTTGGGCATTGAGTGAATATTCATTACATTTTACATTAAAACTACTTAAAATGAATATTAAAACAAAATGATGTATTTTTATTCTGAATATTAAATGATATTGTCAAAAAGACCTACAAAGTACAACTTACAACTAATAAATTAGTCATTAGTGGTAGATAAGTCACAAACAGCTATAATTATATGAATGTTGAAATTTTATCAATTTAATTATATTTCTTTATTTTACTCTTGAGTTTCCATTTTTCAAATTCCTGAAGTACTAATAATTAACTTAAGCTCAACACAGATATAACTGTCCAGGGAGATAGTCATTATGTAATGAGACAGAAGTCAATGTGAGTCATAAACGCATGCTTTATTTCTTAGTATGATTAGTGAAAAGAACTTTGATTTAATTATACATACTAGTATGATGAAAATAATTAATTATAATATTATGGCCAAAATAACCAATAAAGACTCAAACTTTTATTTCTCCTCTTAAAAAATGACAAGCATTGCATTTATTTTTTATCAGTACCAGGGATCAAACTCATGACCGCGCGCTTGCAAGGCAGGTTCTTATGATGCTGAGCTAAATCCCCAGCCCAAGAAATGCATTTTTGAAAAAGCTATCTATCATTCCTGTGTTTAAAATCATGGAATATCATTCTTCAAAATCAAGTAGTTTGGAATATACTTAAGCATGATTTTTGTAGGCACATGATTTCACTTCTCTTGGATAAATATATAGAAGTGAAATTGTTTGATCATACTATAGATACTAACCTAATGGCACACTCTGAGTGATTTTTGAATCATCTTACCATTTTACATTCTCACCAATCATATATTAAATTTCACTTGCTCTATGTGCTGGCCAACATTTGTAAGTACAATTTTTTTTTTATTGTGGACATTCTAGTAGCTATGGTAGAAAATTATACTGAATAGTGGTGATATGGACTGTAGATATTTATGGTAGACTTTACTAGGTTTCATCATATTGCATTGATACATACATATCTATACATATAGCACCGTAATTCATAGCAGCTACATTTTGGAAGCAGTATATATGCTCATGAACATATGAACAGATAAAGAAAATTTGCAAAGAAGGCTGAATTTGAGTCATTTTTAGGAAAATGTATCCATCTTGAGATCATAATGCTAAGTGAAATAAACAAGATATAACAGATTAAATATCAGATGGTTTATATTATACAAGCAACTTCAAAATAGAAATAAGTTAAAGATCAAAGTAAAAAAGAGGTGATAAGAAGCAGGGTAATAGAATTTGTTCAGATGGGAAGAGGGTCTAAGGAGGGGGCAAGAGGGGAATTGAAAGAAAAATTATTAAAATACAACACATTTATGTATCATTTTTCAAGTTGAATATGATTATTGCTTACAGCAAACATATACCAATATATTTTTTGAGACACAGTCTTGCTATGTAGTTCCAGTGAAGGCTGACCTCAAAATCATGGTGATCTTTTTGCTTCAGTCTACTGAGTGCTAAGTTTACAGGCATGTACCACCACACCTGGCCTAGAGTAACTTATAAACAAACAACCAAACAAACAAGTCATTTTTAAATGTTTGGCAATTACCTAGATAATATTATGAAATGTTTTCTTTTTTTGTATTGAGGATACGTGACTCATGATTTTGTGCTTGCCAAGCAGGTGCTTATACCTCTGAGCTAAATTCCTGGCCCTTATGATATGTTTTGTCAAAAAAACTTCTATATTAGGCAACTTTTCAATAAATATATTTATTTCTGTGTCAATATCACTGAAAAAATATGATGCCTAATGGTATTCATGATTTTATCTTTCAGGAACCCTTTTTTGTGGTTTTTTTGTGTGTTTCTGCCTCGGATTATTTATGATCTGACAAATAGTAATTCATTTTTTGGTAATTATAAATCTTGGTTGCCATTTTCCCACATATACCTTTCTGGACCCAATGATTTTATATATTGTTAAAAATATTATAATCTAACCATCATGATCTCTGCAGGAGGCAGAAGCAGAGAAAAATCACATGTCCTGCCCAAACCAATTCCATCACCTGTCCAAAGTGGTGCATGACCCATGTGGGAGGGAAGAAGACATGAGTCAAATCATATCCATCTCTGCTACCGGGTTGTCCACAGCACAGGATGGCAGAACAGCCAACCCAATCTCAGAATTGTTGATGTTGAGATCAACATTCAGGAAGGACGTTTAACTTCAGGATTAAACCTTAACCCATGGGAGGCCAAGAGAGTGACAGCCATAGACACAGGCTTGGAACTGTTGTGAGCTAAACAGGGCTCTCTAGGGAGCCCTGGGAGGATCATTCTTAGGCCCAGAGGGTCATGTTGCCTGTGTACTGTGGAAAAGGGGCTTGTTTGTGAGCATAATGTTCAGAAGGGGTGGATAGGAGATGGCATTTTGTCTATTGGTATGCTTGAGTTTTTGCACTGCTTCTTAGACCCAGCAGAAATAAGTGGTCAGAACTACCATAGGTCAACATCTCTGTGGTGTAATTATCTTTTTCTTAAAATCATAGACCTCTTTGCTCTGCTTAAGGGCAGTTTGTGAGTGGCTATTAGAGTTTGTCAGGATCCAGCTGATATTTGATGCCATTGTGGTTACTGGTTTTACTGCTAAAACCAAGATGACAGATTTTGTTGACAACTGGATTTCTCTATGTTGATATTTGGATCACCTAGGGGGTCATAAAGAATACTGTGGCTCACTCCTAAAGAATTAGGGACTGTGCTAAAGAAGCTAAAAACAGCAGCACCAAAAAGCAAATACACAAATAATAAAAAAGTGAAAAGATAAGGCAGCAACCCTCCAGAATCCCAACTCTCTGAAAACTGGGTCAAGGAGTATCTAGAGGGAGACAGTCATAAACCACACAGCAGAAAGGGATGAAATGATATCATTTGAGATAAAAGAGTTTCATAATTTTTTGGTGAATTTAATGATACAACTGATCAGATCCTAACAAAACAAAACTTCAACAAGTTTGGAAAAGAATCCAAAAAATTCTATTGGGTGTAAAAAATAGATGAAAAACATGAATGCCCAACATAGAAAAGAATAGGAATACATAAAAAGCTTCAAATGAAAATCCAGGAGATTAAAAATTTGAATGAAAATATGGGTAGAATAAGTGATCAATGTAATGACAGAGTGTTAGATCTATAAGACATGCTGTATTAGGTAGTGGTCAGTGATAAACTAATGGCAAATACCATGAAAGCAACATTAGAACATATAAAATGGAACCAGTAACTGCAAGGAAGACTAATATAGGAGAAAGTAGATTAATAAAACATTAGAAGACAGTACAAAGGGCATAAAAAACCTGTTTATACAAGTAGTAGTGGAAAAATTTCCAAACATGGAAAAATAATTTAACATACAGATAAGTGAAACATATAGACATTGATGATTAGAAAAAATCATTTTATCTTATATGATAATTAAAATATCCAAAACCCAACACAGAAACAGAGCCTTATAGGTTGCTAGAGAATAGCAATTAATCACCCATCAAAATTAAATCATACTTCTCAAAACAAGCAAACAGGTAAGGAAAGCTTGGAATAAAGTGTTTCAAGCTCTAAAAGTAAACAACTTCCAATCTGGACTCTTGTATCTTGAAAAATTACCTTTTAAAACTGATGGAGAAATAAGGTATTTCCAATGTAAAGCAAACCTGAAGAAATTAATGATGACTAAACTAACACTTCCAAAAATTCTCAAGGATATCCTAGAAAGAGATAATAGAACTAACAATGCCACAATATCCAATATAATGAATTCATCATGTAAAGCTAGCAATTCAGAAAGAAGGAAATAAATAAAAAACAATAACAGAAAATGGTAAAATTACAAAATAAGTCAATATTCCTCAATGATAACTATCAATGTAAATAGAGTTGATTCACTAAACAAATGACACAGATTAATAGAAATGATCACAAAATAAAGTCCAACTATAAACTCTATACAAGAAACACAATAAACATGAAAATAAATTCATAGACTGAAAACCAAATCATGGGGAAAATATTCCATGAAAAAACAAGAACCCCAAAACAAGCAAGAGTATTTAGTTACCCTATGTTCAGAAAAAGTGGACTCAAACTAAAGCTGATTAAAAGAGACAAAGGAAGACAATACACAATTGTAGGAGACAATTTGAGCAACTCCCCTTGAATACCGAAGAATTGCTTCAATATGAATTATATCAAGGATTATTTCCATATACTGATATGTACAGAGCTGACTATGGTGATTTCTTCTCTCTTTAATTGGCTCTGAGCATTGCAAATAAGGCTAGCTTAGGTAGAGGTACTGGTATGCAATCTCTAAAGCCATCAGACAGTCTCTTGTTTCCTCAAATAGTGCTCTCCTTAAAAGATATGAACATAGTGGGATGGGATGACAGAGCCAGTCAGGTACAAGAAAGTCAACTCGGTATAAGCCTCAAAATGAAGAGGCTATGATTCCCAGGGGTACAAAAGTTTACATATCAGAAACTGAAGCAGCAACCTCCAAAAAAAATTCTGTTGCTACCTTAACTGAATTACACATATTGATCCTTCTGCTTGTCATTCTCCATGCATTTTGCAAAGATGCTTTTCTGTCTATGTGGCTAGCTAGCTCAAGTTATTCACATAGTTCCCGCCATCCTCACAGTCACACATCCTTGAGCCACCCCCTTCTTCACAAAATAATAAATTATGGGAGATGCCTTGGGTCAGGCCCTTGTTCAAAAATATACTTACAAAGATTGGGTTTAGAACTCCTTGGCTGCCCTTAACTTTGAATATGTCTTGGTGTCTTTACTCTAACCATAGTTTGCATTGCAAGTTGTAGGTTGAAATTAACTTGCCAGCATTGCAATAATGTCTCAATGGTATTATAAATATAACTTTTGAGATTGTGGGAGAGACTAAAAAAGGTATTCCAATGCTTGGATTACAGTACTCAATATTTGGGACTACAGTATACAATGGGTGATGGAACCATTTAACAGGAAGAGAAAACAATTATACACACATGTGAGCCAATTGTGCTACACTCAACTTCATAAAAGAAACACAAGTAGATCTATAATTATTATGGGGAACGAAATACTTTACTATCACAACTATATCAACTGAACAAAGAAACTCAATAGATAAAATATCACTGTCTAACCAAAGTTTTTAACAAATGGACTGGAAAGACATCTACAGTCCACCAAATGACAGAATACACATTCTTTTTTAGCAGCTTTATCCAAAATAGACCTAATACTAGATAATAAAGCATGCCTAAATAAAGGTACAAAATTGAATTCTTACCATACATATTTTCAGATCAGAGTACAATAAATCTAGAAATCAATTGTAAAAGTAACTACAAAATGTATGTAAACATATGGAAACTAAACAATACACACATAAATAATGAATGGCTACAGAGAATATTAAAGAAGAAATAAAATATACACTAGAATTGCATGGTTAAATTAAGGGAAGTTTATAGTTGTGAATGCCCACATCAATTATTACGGCTTGCATGATAATATTTCCCTAACACCTCCTCATGTGCTCATGGGTGGGACTTTTGTGATGCGACTGGATCATAGGTGTGTGTGACACTTATTTAGCATATTTCTGCTTGGGGATAATGGGAAGAGTCACCCTTGGTGTGTGTGGCAACACTGTTTGCAGCCTCCTTCCCATTCTTATATAGACTGTTTCTCCTCTGTGATGCCATTTTTTTGTCATACCACCCTGCCTTCGAACTAGCCAACTTCAGCCTGAAACATTTACACAATGAGAGTTAAATTTTTCCTTCCTTAACTTGTGGGTATTTTGTTTTTGTCTCAGAGGTGATAAAAGTAGGCCACCAATCTTACTGAAAAAAGGAAAGGTATTGCATAAATTGATGAAATTAAAGACTGAAAAGCTGAAACCATTGTGGACATAGCCAAAATCTAGAAAATTATTGGCAACAACATCAAAATCATTTAAGGTGAAAAACTGGAGAACTCAGAAGAAATGGAGATATTCCTAATTATCAATTATCAATTACCAAATCTGAAACAAGAAAATGTAAACATGTCGAACAATCCAATAACAGGCGATGAAATTGAAGAAAAAAATAAAAACACTACAAACTAGAAAAGCCCAGGACCTCATGGATTTACAGCCAAATTACAGAAATGACAAAGAAAATGGAAACCAATACTCCTCAAAACCTTTAATAAAATTAAGAGAGAAAGAGTACTTTCCAAAATCAACATTGGAAGCTAAAATTATCCTGCCCCTTAAACCAGACAAGGATCCAAGCAAAAAAAGAGAACTACAGACAAATTTCTCTAACAAACATAGATACAGAAATCCTTTAAAAGATACAGTAATAGCAAACAGAGTACAACAAATCATTAAAGAGATCATATACCTTGCCAAAATACAGTTCATCTCAGGTATGCAAGAATGGATTAGTATATCCAAATCAATAAGTGAAATTTATCACATAACCAGAAACAAGAACAAACATCATATGATCATTTCAAACAATGTAGAAAAAGCATTTGACAAAATATAACAACCATTCATGATAAAACACTGAAGAAAATAGGCTCAGAAGGACATTATCTCAATCTAATAAAAGTGATTTATAACCAAACAGCCAACACCATACTAAATACAGAAAAGCTGAAAGTTTTCTCTCAAAATCAGGAACATGAAGAGGATGCCTATTACCACCTTTCCTGTTAAACAGAGTCCTAAAAAATTTATAATAGCTATATTTTTGAAATAGCATATAAGTCCATTAACAGATGAAGGGATAAGGAAAATGTGTGATTATACCCAATGAGTACTGCACAAAGAAAGATAAACTTGAGTTATTTGCAGGGAAACATTTGTACCTTGAGACCATAATTATCAGTGAAATAAATCAGACATGCATGCTTACATTTCACATGATTTCCCTTACATGAGAAATCCAAAATATTAATAAAAGTGCAATAAAATTTGGTAGAAAACAGGTAGACAGATCTTTAACAAAAGGGAAGGGGACCAAAAGAGGACAAGAAAAGGATGAAAAATAAATGGAACTTGAGAATGTAATGTTAAATATATATATATATATATATATATATATATATATATATATATATATATATTTACTTAAAATTACTTAACATTAAATGCAAGTTATAAGATAGTATATATATAATATATATATAAGAACTATCTTGTATTTTTATATATATTTTTTTCAGTTGAAAACATAATAGAAACTAGTTAAATAAGTAGCTCAAATATTTCAAAAAAGTTATGTACTTTGTTGTTTCAAGTATATTTTAATATGTATGCTATCTGATCTCATTTATACTAATTGCCCTCAGTACATCAAAAAGTAAATTTTGTGCTAATATTTTTCAGTTTCTTCACTGTACAGGAGAAATTTTTTCTATGTTTTTTACTTTGAATAACTACTTTGAAGATAATGATATGTGGGACATAACACTGGGTTATAACATCCTATTACATATTTTCTACTGTAAATTTTTACTTTAGCATAATAGCAAGCAGATGTGCATCTCAGTAGCTATGCTTTGTATATGTAGGAAGCAATCTTTGTGTTTACCCATGTGGTATGTCAGGGACAGCAAGGTGTGTGCCTGTGTCCCCAAGTGTCAAACTGGAATTTTTACTCTCATAAGACTCAATTTAACAGGTTTTATGCATGCTTTCCTGAGCATTATAGGGAGTAAAATACACCCACATCACTCTTCTGCAATACAAACATGTATTTTACTCTAAATGAAATATAACTCACAGTGGCTGAACCTGGAAAAAGCAAAAACCCATTTGTGCATTCATCCACTTGGCAGACAAACAGCTAGGAGTGTACAGAAAATCCCAAGCAGTGATAGGTGAGTTTTACCCATGAAATGCTCATTACTAAATTGCTGTCCATTCAAGATTTTTTAAAAAGTTTATTTTGATTTTGTTCTGGTCAAAGAAGCCAAATTCAGTACAATGGCACATGAAAAACCAGATTTTCAAGTTTTGGAGGAGTCAAAAGTGAATCATCAGATCATTCACACATGGATGATGAAGATAATAACTTTGATGTTCACCATGTAGACCCAAGTTCTTGTGACAATGAAATGGAGCAAGAATCACCTGATATGAACACAAGGAATGCAGACCGCCATGACTCAGACGACAAAGAAAACAGAAATGAGAGAATATGTTTTAATAACAGAAATAGTACAAAATGGTCACGAGACAAAATGAAATGATCCAATGTAACATTATGTCCAAAAATATAGTGAGGATATTGACAGGGTGAAACCTAGTGGAAAGAATGCCAAGAATGTCATTCAATGTTGGAAATTGTTTGCAACAAATGAAATGCCACAAATGCTGTGAAATACATAAATCTTGAAATACAAGTTAAAAAATCTGTATGCCTAAATAGCCATACTGAAAAATGTATTTATTATAGTACTACACTATCAGACTGAAAGTATCCATAAGTCTGCTATACTTACCAGGGTTTTCCACTGATAATTTCAGACATGTAAAAGACTTACATAAAAACATGGGTGTGGACTTGAGACTTGTAGAATAATGATGACACTGAGAAAATTTGGTTTGTTTCAAAATTGCCTAAGGTTTGATGAAAAAACTACCCATCAAAAAAGAAAAAGAATTGATAATCTGGTTGCTGTCTGCTCATATTTGAGAGATTTGTGGGTAGTTGTCAAATAATTTACATACCACATGAATAATGCCCACTCTTGCAACATTTCATGATTCCTGTGGGTTCAGGCAATGTATTCCCAAAAAATCTTTAAAATATGGCATAAAGATTACACCCTTGTAGATGGAAAGACTTTTTTATGCTTTCAGTTTAAAAATTTATCCTGTAACTCAGGCACCAGGGCCTTATTCATATGATAATAAACCAAATGATGTTGCAAACAGATTTGCTGTTTCCATCTCTGAAACTAATTAGAATGTGACGTTCAATAATTGGATTACCACATTCCAATTGATGTTTTTTTTGTTAACAGAGAACAAGCTTTCCAGCATAGGAACTGTATGCAGGAACAAAGCCAAAATTCATAATGAATGTTACAATTTCAAAATAGAGAGTTGCACAGTAAAATCTTTGGGTTTCAGAAAGATGTAATATTGAACTTGTATATGGCAAAAATAAAACTGTTATTACCAATGGCAACAGTGCACCAGGATATAAATATTGACAGAAAAACCTCAATAAGCTGGAAACCTGAGCTGGAAGCTTTCTATAACAAAACAAAAGTTGGAGGAGACACTCTTTATGAATTGTCCAGTAATTATGATGTCACCCAAAACACAAAATATTGGTCAATTGATGTGTTTGATTCTATCCTAAACCTTTGTCTCATAGGTATTTGATCCTTTAGAAAGAAAATAACAAGTGCAATATATCATGGAGAAATTTTCTTAGAATATGGGGACTGAAATTCATAATACATCATTTACAGCAGAGGAAAAACAAAATGTTTCTGCCCAGTGATCTATGCAAAAAAAAAAAATTGGAGAACATTGGTGCACTGAGAGGTGAACAGGCAGGCACAGTACCACAAAGACCTATTAAATCTATAAGAAAACCAAAATATGTCAACTGTTGCTTACAGGAAATGACAGGAAAACAAAGCATACATGTTATCAGTGTAAGCAATACTTGTGTATGGAACACACAGATGTGAAAAAGTGTGACAGTTGAAGCAAATATTATTTCTATGGTGGAATTTTATTTGTATTTACATTGTAGTTCCCATCAGTTTATATTTTTGATGTTAACTTTTAGGTTTTGTAAGCCAGTAAACTGCTGGTGTGAAAATGTTGATATCTATTCTAGGTATTCATTATATATTAGATATTTTATTTTATTTTATTTTATTGATATCTTATTTTCCTGCTAAGGGCACATTGTACAATAGAGTAGGAAGCTCCTAGAGATTAGAAAGACAAGAGAGGTGATAAGAATGGTCTGCCACATAAGAAAGGAAAGCTAAGCACAAGCACATGCATTGTCAGTGTAAACTAGATGTGTGTGTAAACTCAGCATAAAGTTGTCATGTGTGAAGACTGCCTTCAGTGTGATAACTGAAGCAAAGATTATATTTGTTGTAGAGTTCTCTTGGTATTTTTATTGTAGTACATATAGTAATTTATTTCTGATGTTCTTTTTTGAGTTTTGTAAGCAAGTATGTAGTTAATATGAAAATATTGATGTTTCCTCTAAGTGCACAATATATATGGATAAATTAATACTCTATTTTATTGACATTTTATGTTCCTGTTAACTAGACATTGTATGATATGCTAAAATCCCCCTGAGAAAATAGCAAGAATAGCATGATTTCAAGTATGTCCTACAAAAAGGCCAGGAAATCAAAACACATGTATTGTCAGTGTAAGTGATACGTGCATATGGAACATTTTATTGTCATTTGTGAAGAAAGCCTTGGATGTGATAATTGAAATAATGATATTATTTGTAAAGTACTCTTGGTATTTTCATTGTAGTCCCTATAAGAATTTACTTGTATTGTTGTTTTTAGACTTAGTACACCAAAGAAACTAGATGTTAAAAATTTGATACTTTTTAAAAAGCAACAAAATTAAAAATTGAATGCTTCATTTTTTGGATATTTTTCTTTTAGTTACTCATTGTTCAATACACTAAAACTCATAACATTAAATTTAATGATTCAATGATAGAAATAGTCTGAATAATAAATATGGTATTAAACACCCCTAAAATGCACCTTTGTGACAAAGTTCTTATCTCTTCTTGATCTGTTATGAATTTATGCTGCATTTTTTCATAAAATAACAAGAAAAAAATTAGGAAAAACATTACTATTTGTAAGCCCCATGAAAATATAAAGCAAGGAATAGACATAAAAGTTACTTAGAAAACATCAACAACAAAATGGAATAGAATTCTCAATATTAAAAGAAAATTACAAATACTTTACAGTAAGATTTTTTTGTTGAGTATCCACAACTAATAAGATATATTTTCTTCCAGAAATGACTTAGGAAGAATTGCTTCCCTTTCAATTTCATTGAAAAGTTTGAGTGTTGGAATTAAATCTTCTTTGTATTTCTTGTAGAATTTCACAGTGAATACATCTGGGCTTGGGCTATTCTTTGTTGGTAAGGACTTAATTACATTTTCAATTTCATTAATAGAAATTGGGTTATTCAGCAGTTTTACATCTTCTTGTTCCAGCTTTGGTACTTCATAGGTATCTAGGAATCTGTCTATTTCTTCTGTGTTATTGAACCTATGAGAGTAGAGGTTTTTGAAATAGGTGTTGATGACTTTCTGTATTTCCACAGAGTCTGTAGTAATTTCAACTTTTTCATTCCTTATTGCATGAATTTGTGAACTCAGTGCAATAAATTTTCCTCTGAGGACTGCTTTCATTCATTCCTGGAGGCAAATATTACTCTTGTAGCAAAACCTGAGAAAGACCCAACTAAAAAAGAGAATTATAGACCAATCTGCCTAATGAACACAGATGCAAAAATTCTCAAAAATTATTGGCAAACAGGATGCGGCAAATCATCAAGAAGATTATACTTCATTACTAAGTGGGACTCATCCCAAGAATGCAGGGATGGCTCAACATATGTAAATCAGTAAATGTAATACACAATATCACTAGAGCCTAAAGTAAGAACCACATGATCATCTCTATACATGCAGAAAAAAAAGCTTTTGATAAGGTTCAACATGCATTCATGATAAGAACCTTACAGAGAATTGGAATAGATGGTCTTACCTCAATATTGTAGAGGCCATCTATGACAAACCAACAGCCAGCATCATATTAAATGGCTAAAAACTGAAAGCTTTTACCTTAAAATCAGGCACAAGACAAGGATGTCCCCTATCACTGCTCTATTCAACATAGTACTGGAAATACTAGCCAGAGCAATAAGACAGGAAAGAGAAATAAAAGGAGTAAAGATAGGAAAAGAGGAAGTTAAGTTATCATTATTTGCAGATGACATGATACTTTACGTAGAAGGTGCCCAAAACTCCATTGAAAGACTCCTAGTTGTAATAAATAAATTCAGCAATGTAGCTGGATACAAAGTCAATACTCAAAATCAATAGCATTTCTATACACTAACAACAAAAATATTGAGCGAGAAATAAGAGAAGCCACACCCTTCACACTAGCATCCAAAAAAATGAAATACTTAGGAATTAATCTCAGTAAAAGAGATATAAGGAGAAAATTATGATACCCTGAAAAGGGAAATTGAAGAGGACCTCAGAAAATGGAAAGAGATCCCCTGTTCATGGATAGGAAGAATAAACATTGTGAAAATGGCCATTCTCCCAAAATTACTATACAGATTCAATGCAATCTCAACATAACATACCTCATAGATCTAGAGAAATCACTCCTAAAGTTCATCTGGAACCAGAAGAGACGTAGAATAGCAAAGGCAATTCTAAGCAGCAAAGGCAAGTCAGGTGGCATCGCAAGCCCTGACTTGAAATTATACTACAAAGCTACTGTAATAAAATCAACATGGCACTGGAATAAAAACAGACCTGAAGATCAATGGAATAGATTGAAAGATACAACCACAACCACAAACTCACTCAACCTCCTTATCTTTGATAAAGGGGCCAAATGTGCTCACTGGAAGAACGACAGTCTCTTTAACAAATGGTGCTGGAAAAATTAGCTATCCATATGCAGAAGACTAAAACTAGACCCATGCTCATCACCATGTACTAAACTGAAATGTAAATGAATCAAAGATCTAAATATTAAAACAGGAACAGTAACTCTGTTGGAAGACAAAGTAGTTAAAAATCTCGAAGATATAGGGGTAAGTAGAGAATTCATGAATAAGAATCAAACTGCACAGGAAACAATTCCCAGAATGAATACTGAGGACTACATCTTATTAAAGAGTTTCTGCATGTTGAAAGAGATTTCCAGGCAGAGAACATCGTGGGACCAAGGCTCTCTGGTGCTGCTGGGGCAGCTAGGCCCACCCTTCGCCTGCAGAGAATATCTCGGGACTGGTGCTCTCCAGTGCTGCTGCAGTAGCTGGGCCAATGCTTGGCCCATAGAGAACATCGTGGGATCAGTGCTCTCCAGTACTGCTGGGGACAGCTAGGCCCAACCATCTCCTACAGGGAACATCACAAGACTTGCGCTCTCTGGGGCAACTGGGGAATGCTAGGTCTGCCCTTTGCCTTCAGAGAACATTGTGGGACAGTGATCCTCAAGGCTGCTGGGGACAGCTAGGCACACCCTTCACCTGCAAGGAACTGGGATACTGCTAGCAGAGGGCCTGAGCTGCCTGAGGCCACATCTGCTGGACCCAAACTTACACCAGGAAAACTGGACTACAATGGACTACCATGCTGGCTTGATGAGAGCCTCAGGAACTCCTCACCCAAACAGAAGACCTCATCAAGCTTGTGGTCTTTCTATTCTTACACTCATAACTTTCGGTAGTGTGTGTTTCAGGGTTCCACTGTATGGTTGATGTTTGTCAAATTGCTGGGTACCACAATGAAGTCAGTGTGGTGAGTTTGCCCCATAAAATAGAGGTCTGTAGTGGGTAAACAGGGGCAGAAGTGAGACTCCCTCCAAGTGTAAGAACTTGGCTAACCTGGCAAGACAGTGGGTAACTACCTCCCCCCACACAGAGAACATCAGACAGGTTGAGGAGTGCACCGATAACTCCCTGCCCCAATTTAGAGGAAATTAAAAAAAACTTATGAGACCCCCAGTGACACAGTAAAGCCTCAGCTGACACAAACACTATAGCCAGGGAGACCAGGTGACCTGCCACAACCTAAAGGTATAACAACAGGAAGAACTAAGAGTTGCCCTACATCAATACCTGTGGGCAAGTTAACCCAGAAAGAATGTAGGACTCATGCAACCGATATGGTAGAAGGAATTCAGAAGACTGGATGTCCTCTTCATTGTGGTACCCAGCAATCTGACAAACATCAACCATACAGTGAAACCCTGAAACACACACTACAGAAAGTTATGTGTGTAAGAATAGAAAGACCACAAATTTACCCAAAAGATGAAAATGAATAAATGAAAAGCAAAATGCAATCCGAACATCTAGTCCATCAGGGGCAAGTGCAGGTGACAATGAAATAGAGGACCCTAAAGTTCATACACCATAAATATCTGAAAAGACAGCAAATGAAGTAAAGAAACAAATCCATGAGGCCATGAAGGAATTCAAAGTAGAAATAATGTCTTATGTAAAGACAAAAGTGACAACCTTAGTCAATGAGCTGAGCAAAATAGCTAGAGATGAAATAGATAAGAAACTACAGGAGCATGGAAAATTGATTGAACCTTTGAATGAACAATGCAGAAAAAAAGCAGAATCTATGAAACAAGTTGAAAGAGATATGCAAGAAGTAAAAAATTGTATTAAAAGCCTGCAAGTCCATTTAAATGAAGCTGAGGATAGAATCTTGGACCTTGAGGACAGGATTGCAGATAGCTATCTTGAAAGGATAGTATTTATAAAAACAACAAAGCAGCATGAATTGACAATCCAACAACTACAAGATGATGTCAGGAGAAACAATGTTAGCGTAATAGGCATTAATGAGGAGGCAGTAACAATGCAAAGGATATAGCTAAGATGTTCACAGAAATAATTGCAGAAAATTTCCCAAACATGAGGGGGAAATCAGATATACAAATAAGTGAGGCATATAGAACACCACACAGTCATAATCAACATAAACCTACACACAGACATATAATAATTAAGATCTCATACACATAGCAGAAAAACAGAATACTAAAAGCTGTTAGAGAAAAGACACAACTTACCTATCAAGGAAAGCCTATTAGAATCACAGCATACTTCTCAGCACAAACATTCAGGTTAGGAGGAGCTTGGAGTGAGGTATTTCAAGCCCTAAAAGAAAACATCTTTCAACCTAGACTGACATACCCAGCAAAACTGTCTTTCAAATTTAATGGAGAAACAAGATACTTCCATGACAAAGAACAACTGAAGAAATACATATCCACCAAACCAACCTTAGAAGGTGTGCTGAAGGACAGCCTAGGTAGAGATAAAATGAACACAATCTCCAGAACAAGAACAGAAAGAAATCACCAGGCTGGACAAGACAGTAAACAAGGGAGAAAAACAGGAAACTAACAACAGTAGCACAACATGGCAAAGTCCAGCCAGCACATATCAGTGATATCCATAAATGAAAATGGGCTCAATTCATATATCAAAAGATACAGGTTGTCAGAATGGATCAAGAAATAGGATCCCACAATATGTTGTATACAAGCAATGCATCTGACTCAAAAAGAAACCCATAGATTAAAAGTCAAAGGATTGAAAACTGTATTCTATGCAACAGGAACCCAGAAAAAAGCAGGGGTAACTATTCTATTTGCAGACAATGTGAACTTCAAACCAAAATGATTAAAAGCGACCAAGAAGGTAACTGTATACTCGTAAGTGGAGAAATTCAAGATGAAGATCTAACAATTATAAATATATATGCACCAAACACATGAACACCCCACTATATAAGACAGATAGTAAAGGATATGAAAAACAAAATACACAAGAACACAATAATTGCTGGTGACCTTAACAGCCCACTGTCACAAAAAGATACATCAACTAGACAAAATATCAGCAAAGAAATAATAGAACTGAATCATACCTGAGAGCAAATGGACTTAGCAAATATTTACACTGTTCCATCCAACCATATCAGAATACACGTACCTATCAGCTGTCCACGGGACATTCTCCAAAATAGACCATGTAGTATCCCATAAAACATTCTTAGGTAAATGCAAAGGTATTGAAATTATCCCATGCATACTATCTGACCATAGCACACTGAAATTGGAAATTAATGCCAAAACAAATTGCAAAACTGGCATGAATACGAGGAAGTTAAATAACAACCTTGTGAAAAACCAGTGGGCTACAGATGAAATTAAAGAAGAAATAAAACAATACCTACAATTAAATGAAAATGTGGAAACAACCTATTGTAATCTGTGGGATGCAATGAAAGCAGTCTTAAGAAGGAGATATATAGCAATAAATTGTCATAGCAAGAAAACAGAACGAGTACAAATAAACAATCTAATGCTTCATCTGAAACTTCTAGAAAAAGAAGAGAGTTCACAGAAGAGAGGAAATAGTAAAGGCTAGAGCAGAAATCAATGCAACTGAAACTAGAAAAAAACCAATACAAAGAAGTATTGAATGAAAAAGCTGGTTTTTTTTTTGAGAGAATAAAAAAAATTGACAAACTTGTAGCTAAACTTATAAAGAAAAAGAAAAAATCCAAATTCATGCAATAAGGACCAAAAAAGGGGAAATTACAACAGATCCCATGGAAACTCAAAAGATCATGAGCACCTTCTTTAAAAATCTCTACTCAAATAGGGTGGAAGACAGAGAGGAAATGGAAATATTTCTAGAAACATATGAACTAGCAAAGCTCAACAGAGAAGATATAGCAATTTTGGATAACCAAATATCAGGTATTGAAATTGAAAATGTAATAAAATACTTAGCAACAAAGAAAATCCCAGGTCCTGATAGTTTCACAGCTGAATTCTATAAGAAATTTAGAGAGGACTTGATGCCAATACTCCTTAAACTCTTCAATGAAATTGAAAAGAAAGAAATCCTCCTTAATTCATTCCTCGAGGCAAGTATTACTCTGATAGCAAAACCAGAGAAAGAACCAACCAAAAAAGGAGAACTATACGCCAATCTTACTAATGAACATAGACACCAAGATTCTCAATAAAATACAAGCAAGGAGAATGCAGCAAATCTTCAAGAAGATTATACATCATGACAAGTATAGGGTTCAGTCCAGGAATGCAGGGATAGTTTAACATATGCAAATCAATAAATATAATACACCACATCAACAGAACCAATAACAAAAACTATATGGTCATCTCAATAGAGGCAGAGAAAGCTGTTGATAAAGTCCAACACATGTTCATGATAAAAAAAACTCTTCAGAAAGTTGGAATACACAGTGTCAACCTCAACTTTATAAAGGCCATCTATGACAAACCATCAGCCAATGTTGTACTAAATTTATAAAAATTGAAAGCTTTCACTTTAAAATCAGGAACAAGATAAGGATATCCATTATCACTGCTCCTATTCAATATAGTTCTGGAAGCACTAGTCAGGGCAATCAGACAATAGAAAGAAATAAAAGGAATAAAGATAGGAAAGGAAGAATTTAAATTATCACTATTTGCAGATGACATGATATTCTATATAGAAGACACAAAAATCCCATTAAAAGACTACTAGAGGTAATAAACAAATTCAGCATTGTAGCAGGCTACAGAGTCAATTTGCAAAAATCAACAGCATACTTCTACACAAATAAAAAATTCACCAAAAGAGAAATTATGGACATATCATCCTTCACAATAACATCTAAAAAATGAAATAATTAGGAATCAACCTAACTAAAAATGTAAAAGACCTATATACTGAAAATTATACTATGTTAAAAAACATATTGAAGAGGATATTAGAAAATGAAAAGCTGTTCAATGTTCTTGGCTAGGAAGAACCAACATCATGAAATGGCCATACTCCCCAAAGTGTTATCCAGATTTAACACAATCCCAATCAAAATACCATTGACATAACTAACAAATCTAGAGAAAACACTCCTAAAATTCATTTGGAACCAAAAGAAACCTAGAATAGAAAAGGCAATTCTGGGCAATAAAGGCAAGGTAGGAGGCATTTCAATTCCTGACTTGAAACTGTACTACAAAGCCACAGTGATAAAATCATTATGGTGCTAACAAAGAAATAGACCTGAGGATCAATGGAACAGATTAGAAGATGCAAGTATAGGTACAAAGACACTCAGCCACCTGGCATTTAACAAAGGGGCTAAACATGTTCACTGGAGGAAGGATAGCCTCTTTAATTAATGGTGTTGGAAAATTGGCTTTCCACATGCAGGGGACTGAAACTAGATCCATGCCTATCACCATGCAAAAAATTAAAGCATAAATGGATCAAAGACATAAACATTGAACAGAAACACTAAATTTACTAGAAGATAAGGTAGATAGAAGTCTTGGAGACATAGGGGTAGGCAGAGATTTCATGAACAAAATGCAAACTGCATGGGAAACACTTCAGAGTATCAACAGCTGGGATCTCATATAATTGAAAAATTTCTGCACTTCAAAAGAAACCACCAACAGAGTGAAAAGAAAACACACAGAATGGGAAAAAATTGTAACCATCAACCCATCAGAGAAAGGCCTTATATCAAGAACCTATAAAGAATTGAAAAACATCAACCCCCCAAATTCAAAGACCCTCTCCAAATATGGGCAGCTGAGAGGAACATAAAGTTCTTAGATGAAGATACACAAATGGCAAACAAATATATGAAGGAATGTGCACCATCACTGGTCATTCGAAAAATGCAAACTAAAACAACATTGAGATATCATCTCACATCGGAAAGAATAGCTGCCATCAAGAAATCAACTGATAACAAATGTTGGAGAGACTGCAGGGCAAAAGGAACACTGCTTCACTGTTGGTGGGAGTGCAGACTGGTGCAACCACTATGTAAATCAATATGGAGAATTCTCAGAAATCTAGGAGTGGAAGCTTCATTCAACCGAGCTATTCTCCTCCTGGGTGTTTCCCAGAAGAACTTAAAAGTTCATATCGCAGTGATATATGTACACCTATGTTTATAGCAGCACAATTTTTAATAGCTAAATCTCGGATACAACCAAGATGCCCATCAACTACAGAGTTGATGAAAAAGATGTGGTGTGTTTACACAGTGGAATACTACTCAGCTATAAAAAAGATGATCTTGAGTCCTTCATAGGGAAATGGAGATAACTTGAAATCATCCTCATTAGTGAAATAAATAAGAATCATATTTATAAATATCACATTGTTTCTGTAGTGTAAAAAGTAATAAGAACTGTAGGAGTAATAAAACCCAAAATGTGTAATTCCTACTGTAAAAAAGAGAGGAAAAGAAAGTGCTCTAAAAGATACAATTGCATGTAAATTTAAGTGTGTAAGATAGATGACCATACTATTTTTTGTTAGATTGTTGAGCAGAACTGTTAACAGTCTCATTGTTTGAATATCTACTTTGTATGCTTTAATTTTGTAACTTGAACAACTATTTCCAATGATGAGAGTATGTAATGTATCAAGTGGCTATTTGTTAGTGTTTTTGTTTGTTTCTGTTGTTGTTGTTTTGGGTTTTTTATCTGTTTGTTTGTTTTATTTTTTTCCATTTGGAATTCTGTATTGTTGCTACATTTTTTCTGTTTTGTCTGGTTGTGTATTTTTCTCTTTAAATAAAATTAAAAATGTGTGCACAAATAAAAATAAATTAAAAAAATAAATGTCATGGTCAAATAAATAATACATTTTCATTTTTGCATGAAAATATACTAGAAAAATAGGCCTCATGGTATCAATATATACTTAATCTAATAAAAACACTTCTTTCAAGAAAAATGTTATTTTAGACTGTATGCAAATGTTAAGTGACATGTAGATGAGCTGATATATTTTTATCTTGAACATCAATTATCTTATATGTTTTAGCATGTTTGCCATATTTGATATTGAAAAATGCAAGCAATGTCCTACAAGAAATGTCTTAATGTTGAAGGAGGATAATGTAGGATGTTATATATACAAGGAGATAGGAGAAAACACATGCAAACCTAACAATAATGTGCATTACTATTAGCTTTGGATCCCAAATAATAAAAAGTAATATTATGCACGAGAAAATCATACTGTTTCATTTATTAGTCAACCATGTCTACCTTGTTTTTTTGGTCATAAATTCTCACTGCCCCATGCTATATTTAGATTGTGCCCAATTTCATGCTGAGTTCGTTTTTCCTCCATTACAATAGTCCTGAATACCATCTGCTTTTACCAATTTAACTACTGTTCTTTGGTTTTCTTTGTTGTGACTGCCCATCGTGCAGATATTTGACATGACATTTGAGATAGATGTTATAAAGATATCAGCCTTGTTTGACATGGAGATAAATGTCGGAGTCGCGTTCCCGGCCGGCAGGAAGACACACGACAAGAAGTAAATGGTGATCGGACGTCTTTATTTCGTTCCCCTTCCCGGGACCGCTGAGAGCTCTCCCCAGCACAGGTCTCTACCCTGCGCTGCTTCCGTGCTTCTTCTTCCGCGCAGGGAAGGGCACTTGCTTATATTTAGTCAGGTATCCAATCACACAGAGATAGGTACAGCAAGCTGATTGGCTAGCGTCATCAGTTACTAAGCAGACGA
>PVJX010031083.1:0-21481 GCA_004027295.1 Dolichotis patagonum
CCATCTAGAGTATATTGCCTAACTCTTTTGTGGACTCATATAGCAATACAAAGATTAAAAAATGAAATGTTCATACCTTTCATGAATTTAGAGAAACTTTTTTCTGATTTGTTCACCACTGTGCCAGCTCGGGGCATTTTGGTCTTCAGAGCCAGTCTGCACTCTTCTGCTGCTCCGCACTGTGCTTCCGAGGGCGATAAACGCGGGGACAGTGTTGCTCAGTCTCCTTTGTTAGCTGGTTGCCAAATGGACTTGGATGATGGGCACTAACAGAAGACTGGAAGACGGGAGAAGGGTGAGACCAAGTATTTTCCCTTAGTTTATTTGTGCCTCCCTGTCTTCAGCTGACTCCTGTGGTCAAGTGGTCATAGTTCTAGTTTCCAAAAGGTGACCTTACTCCTGTTGCTAGGCAGCGGGGTTGAAATTGACATCTTCTTCTTGAATATATAAACAAACCCTGCTACAGTGGTTGAGCCATTCCTTCTCTCCCATCAGGAAAGCAAGGGCTCCACCTGACCCCAGCTTTGGTCTCTTCTTTATTTCCTCATCCTCTCACGATCCTTCACCCCATGAATGTCAAGAGCTACGTGGGTCACAGCACTGCTCCTTACAGTCTCTCCTCTTTGAATGCTGATGGTCTTCTAAAATTATAAATTTCTGGGCTGCTTCTTTGTGTTCTGTCTGATTCTAATCTCTATCTCCCGAGTTACCAATATCGTGCGTTAAATGACCTCTGTGGTAGATATTCAGTAGTTATTATTTTAGACCCTGATTAATACAACTGCCCTAATCCTTGTGTCTAGAACAGAGACTACAACATACGTATTTGTAAGCCCATTACATATTTAAATGAACAAGTGTGCAAATTATTATACTCTACATTAAAAATACATTACATTATTGTAGTAGATTATTGTAGATTAATGTAGATTATTGTAATCTACATTACAAATTGAAATGGATACTCTTTGCTAGAACAGAGAAGAAAAATTGTTTCTCAGTATGGTTTGAGTGCTTAGCAAACAGGTTTCAAAGAAAATCGGTCAGAACTGGTATGTACATTTCACATAATACAGACAATGAGACAAGAAAAAGAAAGTTCTGAGAGTTCAGTATTTCTTCATGAGTGTGGTGTAAAGTTACTGACATGGGGCATTAAAGTTAAATTAGAAGCTGATCAGGTCTACACTACTGGATCCTTGTCTTCATACTAAGGATTTTAGATTTATCCTGAAGAATCACTGTAAGATTGCCCAAACAAGGAAATTATAGACGCACAGAGATCTGGTAGTAGCCATAGCATACCCATTCCAAAAACAAACATTTTATAATCATTTAATATCCTTTTTAAAATTTGATTTTGTCACAAAGGAGCAACTCACTGTAACATTTCATCTGGTTAAAATGCCATCCAATAGCAATGGGTGATTCAGTTTGAAGATGCTTTTATGCACACATATCGGACGATCCTCTAAGGTGTTACACTGCTTCATTACAGTAAACATCAACCAACTTTTGTTTTCTCTTTAACCACTGATGCATCATCTTATAATGTTCCAAGGTGCTAATTCACTGACTACTGGGTGGCTACCAGATGGCACTTGACTGACACAATGTAAGAATGTCATCCACAGGCTAGGATTATGTGGATAATAGGAAAGAAGATGACTGCAAGGTTATCAGGAAACTGTACTTATTTACATGAGTCAAAGCCTAAGTCCATGCCTTAGGCAAATCTAAAGTTAGACTCAAAGTCTTTGTAGATTGCTCACCTTTACCTCCTGGTTCCCCATACCTACTCTTTCTTCTGTACCATAGATGGTTACGCACATACATGGCAGCCAGTCATTGCCTTACTGTGTGCACACGTTAGTCCAAACATAGCACTGAGCACAAGGGACTTCTGCTTCCATCTCAACAAAGTCTCTGCTCCTTTCAATCATTTGTAGTAGGCTTTCCTCATTGGCTTTTCACAGATATGCATGGCGTGATACTTCAAATTTAAATGATAAAATTCTCAGCTTTTTAAGCTCTTTCTTCTAGCTCATCCCCCAAGGTCTTCTTCACTCAAATAAGGAAGAAACTTGTCAAAGAAGTCAAGCCAGTATAGGGGGCCAACACAGATGATATCAACACTGAGGCTATTGCTATAGTATCCATATCTTTGGGTCCTGGGCTCCCTGAGAAGCTAATGAGAAGATTGGATGCTCACAGCAAGTTAATCCATCTAGGGAATAGAGTTGCATATACAATTTTAAGAATTGCTGGAATTTTCTACATTCCAACTTCAGAGCAGCTTCATGAGGTTCATGGGTCCATTTTGGATGAGAGTCTTGCACTGTTGGTCCAGCCCCTCCTGATTGTTAATGCCTATGCAAAAGCATTGCTGCAAAATGAAAGCTGTCTTCTGGTGACACATTATTTTAGTTTTCCCTCATCTAAGTTTTCCTTTATGTTCATTCCCTTTTCATTCCTGAAGGATATTTCCACCCAATGTCCTAGAATTAAAAGTTAATGTTTTTTTTTTCAAACTTGAAAATATTTGGTACATCTATCTCACCTTCACGGTTCACATGAAAAGAAATCTTCTGCCATTCAAATTGTTTATCTGCTATGTGTAAGTCATTTATCTTTTGTTGCTTCCACTTTTTCCTTCCTCCCTCCCTCCACTTTCCCTTTCCTTCTTTTCTCTTCCCTTCTCCTTCCCCTTCCCTCTTTCCTTCCTTTCTTTGTTCCTTCATTCTTTCCTCTCTTCCTTCCAAGATCCAGTCTCACTGTGTTGGCCAGGCTGCCCTTAAACTCCTGATCTGAACTATCCTCCTGCGTCAGCCTCCTGATATATGGGACTAGTACAGGTGTGTATCGCTGTACATGTCTTATATTCAAGATTTAAAAGATTTTTTTTAAATCTTTAGTTTTCAGAGATTTAACTGTGCTGCAGCTGGTATGAGTTTTTTTGTGCTTTCCCTGTTTGAGGTTTGTTTTACTTCTTGAAGCTGTAGGATTGTACATTTTGCTGAATTTGAAAGATTTTCAGCCATCCGCAGTAGCAAGTGGACCTTTAGCTTGTTTGATGAGAAACGGTATTTCTAGCTGCTGCGAGGCCTCCACTGGTGCATATTTTGCTAGCAAGGGTAGGATGCCTTGTTACTAACCTCTGTGTAAGCTCCACTGAAATCATAGGAAGAGGCTGTTCTTACCAGCAGGGTAATGATAGAAGCCCCAATTCCAATAAGCATCCTCTGCCTGACTCCAGCAAGGGATGACAGGAATGCTTCATTGCTGTCAAAGGCAACACAAGTCTATCTCTCCCTTAGGTCTCTGTGATGTGGTTCTTGACTACGACAGAGGCTGGCTATAACTCCTCTGTCTGCCTGTTCCTTTCCTTGTCCTAGGACTACAGAGAGCAGGCTTTTGTGTGGAATTTTTTCTTTTCTGTGCTAGTTGATTCCAGATTACTTACCTCTTTAGCTCCAATGTGTGGAATACATAAGAAAAAGAAAACCCAGAAAACTAACAACAGTTTTGCTCTTTAGGTTCCCAAATCTCTAGTTTTCTTCTTTCCAGCATTCATGGGCTCAGTGTTGGCTTTTTGTATAATAGCCAGTGTTTTCAGTTCAATTTTTGGAGGAACTGAGAAAAATATATCCATTCCATTTTCTTCTTTTTGGGAAGATGCATTTATTTCCCACTTTTCTGACATTTTTATTTCTTTCTGGATGTTCTGTTTATGATCTTTTTATATTTATCTATTGAGTTATCATTGCTACTTTTATTATTTATAGTTGTGGTTACTAATGTTATATTGGTTGCAAATATTCTGTCAACAACTTTAATTTTGTTTGATGGACTTTAATTTTGTTTGCAGTGCTGGTAAATAGGAGGATTAATATTTAGTCCAGTCTTTTGTGGTTTAGCCCTTGTATAAATCTTAAACAGCCTTTCTTTATCCCAATATCAAATAAACCTATCCTGATATTTTTTATATCTTGAAAATGACTATTGTTTTTTCTACTTTTCACTCTTATTCATCCAAAATTAATTTTTTGAAGATGATCTTAGAGGAGAGACTATTTTTGAACTATGATAGTGGAAAGGAAATTTTGACAGTATTAAAAACTTGAAAATGTGTCCAAATGTCCTCAATCCAGTTCAAATTTTTGATGCCAAAACTAGACTGACATTTACTTACAACTTGAGTCAACAGCCAGTGCTAGCCCTTCTTTACACTGTACCTGCATTTCTCTGTGTTCCTGTTGAGGCTGATGGGGACAGAACATTCCATGAGCTGTTGAGAATGGCCAGGCTGTGCCGCCCTGGAAAGTGACTGTGGTCTGGGGAGCCGCGGCCACCCCAGGGCGGGGAAACCAGAAGCAAGAGCGTCTCCTGAGATCTGCGCCATGCTGGAACTTAGGGCGCCGAGCCAACCAGTAAGCAGCTTGCTGCCTACCGGGGCGCGGGCTTAGAACCAAACATACCACACACCCCTCTCCTCTAACAATTGGGATCCAGGGATCTGGGTATCTCTTAGGAGGTGACCATATTTGGTACAGCAAGTCGGGGCAGTTTCCTTCTACTATCTCTGAAGGCAGATATTTTTATCGCCGTTTTGCTTTGTCCTGATTAACGGCGTTGCTCTATTCAATACTCTGTGTTGATGTGTTCTATAATGTGTATTTCTTTGATTTTGCTGTACCTAGTAGAAGAACAACTATTGTGAAGACAACGAGGTAGACAATGTTGCCTGTTACTGTTGTCCTGGTGACCTGCTGTGATGTTCTGTGCCAATTTCACTATACTGTCTCAGTTGGCATTATTCTATCCCTTTTTTTTCTGTTTGCAGCCTCACTGTGTGTTCACTTTGTATGCCTTAATTTTGTAACATGAACAGCTATTTCTGGGAGGACAGTATGTGGTTTGTCAACTAGTGATTTATGGTTTTTTTTTTTTTTGAGGTTTTGTATTTTTTCTACCCGTTTTTCTGTATTGCTTTTTTTTTCTCCTTAAATAAAATTAAAAAAAAAAGAAAAAAAGAAAATGGCCAAGCTGAAAAGCCTGTGTGGATGATGAAGAAGGTCTAGAGTACTGTCTGAGGCATGTCACCAACTCTCCTATCATTCAATAGCTGCCATATCATTCAACCCTCATATCTTTCAAGACTGGAAGTTCTGGTGAAATATTAGTGAAGTGATTTACTTCAAGTATCTTGATTCAAATTTAGCCCAGATTTTAAAAACAACTCATCTGTGACTTTCCCCCAAAATGGTAGTCTTTTTTAGGTATTCTAGAGTTGGCCAAAGTCATTCATTCTATTTCCTGAGGAGCCAGGAGACTCTGTCACTCTGCCAGATACTATGAGCCAGGCTGGTGCTGCCATGTTGAGATACTGGAAAAGCTTCCATGGTAGCAGACATGCCCCTAAAAATATGTTGCTTAGTGCTGTCTGCCATAGCTCTTTGTCCCCACCACTTATGCTTCTAAGTCTTTATCAAAGCAACCGACCATTATACAGCAGAAAAACAGAACTCATGATTTTATATCGATGAAGATAACTCAGACATGAAATAACAAAAGAAGGAGGACAGTTAAAAAGAGTTCATGAACTCCTGGAAGATATTTGTAGAGTATGTTAAGTTTGAAAAAATCAAGATACAAAAGAACATGCTTAGTGTATTAAGAAATAAACACAAATTATTGTAGTGGCCTTCAAGTGGTTTTTTCCAAGTCTTATGTAATGTTGTAAGTTAGAAATATCTGAAAGTCACATTTAAAACTTTCTTTATTAATTAAAGAAGCGTAATTATAGCAGAGAGGAAATTACTTTCATGTCCTTTGTTGTTGGTTCCCTGGAGTTACAGCCCAGCTGGTTTTAGAGTAGGGCTTATGTGGTATAGTTCTACAGCAATAAAATATAGCTTTACTGCAAGTTGCTTCATCATTGCCTGAACTTTTATTGCCACAGCACCCAATGGTGGATTAAACATAAGTCAAATATTATAGTGCTTTGTAAATTTCAGCATCATTTCTAAGCAATGGCCAGAAAGAGAAAAGCCCTGATAAAAGGAGCTTCTGCTACTCCCTGGAACAGTCCTTTGCTGCAAGGGAGATGTTTACACGTAGAGACACCAGAAAGCACCAGAAGAAGATGACTGCTTCTTTGGAGTGTGCTTTTAACACAGGCACTGTGCCAAGAAACTCAAGCGACAGGATTCTTTAGGGCCAGCATGAGGCTTCAGTCATGCCAAGAAGTTGTTGGAAGCAAACCCAGAAGTATTCCGTATGCATGGGACAGGTTGGTGCTGCTGGAAGACAAAAGAGAAATTTCCTAAGTAATTCATGAAAAATAAAAGTAAATGCAAGTGCTGTTCCCAAACACACTTCTATACATCCTCAAGGGTGCGGTGGCTGGAGTGAAAAATTATGTTGGGCAAACAGAATTAAGTAGCGCTTTGGAGTCAGCGGAGGAGGGAGAAAATGTTTGATACTAGGTCTAACTCATGTTTTCACGGCCTGGACTAGAGAACAAGGAACACTGATCAATTCTTTCTGAAAAACCAATCAACAGATAGTATTAGCCTGTGAAAATTGCTTGCATGTACATGGTAGAGAGAATCTTAAATATGAGACTGTGTGTATATTTTATATTTATCAAGCAAATACCATGTTTGTTACAAGCCTTAGTTAGGGATTACAATAAAGAGATCTAAAACTGGAATATTGGTGTTCAAACTCTCCCATGACTGAACTGATGCCCACGGAACACCAGCTGACCCTCCAGCAGAAAGGAATGGAAAAAAAGACACCCCAGAAGCCAGGCTTCATATTCCCATGCTTTATTTTCATGCTCCTGAGTGTATTATTGTCACCAGCATATGTCACAGATAAGGAATAGAGGCTCACGGACTCCGACTTTACTAGTGGCAAACTGCTAGGAAATGGGGCATGAGTCCTCTACTTCTCTGACCTCCCATCAGGTTTAACACATTTATACCCACATTTTTCCAACTGCTTAACTACACTGAGAAAATCCACCCTAGTGCCATTGCTCCTGTCACTACCTTAGAAGGGGACAGTCTTCTGGTATTGATCAGCTGGCACCAGTGACAGAACACAGCAAATTCTCACCTCTGTGTTGTGTCAGCTTTCACTGAGGTCACGTGAGCTCTATAGCAGGTCTTTTCTTCGTTGTGTTCCCTGATGGTTAATTTATATGACCAGCTAGTTCCGCTATTAAAAATATGCACATGAAGTTTTTTTTCCCAGTAAATCTATACTGTGTACTTTTAGTTTAGAAAAAAGAAAAGGGTAATGTAAAATTTCCAGGGCAGTATTTCTCTAAGAAAACCCACTGCTTTTTCCCCTGCTTGCTGTGTTTCCATATTGCAGTGATCCCTAAATGCCAGCAGCATTCTGATCCGTGTCACTCTTCACCTGACACTTTCTTCTTGCTGGGGCGTTCTATTTGTGTGTGATTGTATCATTCCACTGTGGATGTCTCAATTAGATTTTGCAAATGCTAATGCTGTACCTGTCACAGGAATGTTTCAATCATAAAAATAAATATTGGAGGCTTGAAGCTTCAAGAGTAATCAAAGAGATACTTCTCTTAGGAAGTTCTTTCAACTTCAAAAGTGTTCATATTTTTATTGGATTGAAGTGGTTTTTACAGAGACAGAGTAGAAGCAAGAGCAAATTGCATTTAAAGAAGTTTTTGTCTTTTCTTCTTTTCTTTTTATTTCTGAAAGCAATTTTCTCCCTAACAAGGTATTACTACAGTCCTTTGAAAATTTATTATTTTGCTGTGCAATGAAAGGCAAAGTTGACAAATATGTTTGGCTTCATATGATTGATTTTTTTTCTTACCTAAGCTTACCCAAGTTGAATTTCTAATATAGCATTTTTTTTCTTTTAGTCTTTTGCTTTGAACAAAAGCAAAAGCAAAAAAGAAAAGACAGGAGTGTATCTTCAGATTTCAAAATGCGTAATAGTTATTCTGCACCAAATGGAACTTTCCACAAAATATAAGATTGTCTGAGGCCAAGCCTGGCATGGCTTAAGGGCGAGAGCAGGGTTCTCAGGCTAGGACCTTCTTCGTCTCTGCTCCTCCTCACATCCTCTGGACCTCCTCAGTTGTTTTGTGGACTCATGGTTTTGTATACCTCTGAGAATTTTGATGTAGAGAGCACACAAGTGTCACATTATATGAATACGACAAGTGAATTGTCTTAACAATTGACCCATTTTTTGAAGGGAACAGAAGCAGTTGGAAGGTTTATTGTTCAGTCTAATGTCCACACTGAAAGATTTGTAAGTAATTACAGAGATGACTCTTAAATTCTACCTACCTGTCATGGGAAACATAAAAATTACTGCACATAATAGCAAATCACAAAGGTCCTTAAATAGCTTAGCTTATCCCTAACTGAAATAGGCTTCTTACAAAACTGCATTGAAAATTGGACTCTTGTTCTCACATTGCTCATTCTTCTACCATGCGGCAAAGATACTCTTGGATTTTGCAGGGGTAGTGGTGCCAATGACCTTTTGTTTCACTTATGTTTATTTAATTAGAAAGATAATATAACTTACTCTTCATTCTCTTTTTATGTTTAAAAGTAAATGGGCCAAATATGTTTTTTTCCTTCCCAGAGCTAATCAATTGGGTTTCAAGCACCATTTTGGCTCTGTTATTGTCTACTTTTTTACTTTGGGGGTTGGTTGTCTGTTGCAATTTTTTTACTTTAATTTATTTTTTATGTTTCCAAGAAACAATGACAAAGATGGACTTGGAAGTGCTATCTTTGCCATCCTTACTGGACTTGACTTGATTCCCATGATGTTGTATGTGCTCTTTCCACACTGACTACTCACAAGTTGTCATCTGAGAATGTCCTGGATCTCAGAGACACTTGTTGGGTATAATCTCTGTACTGCAGTTAAGATACTATTTATCATTTCTCCCCATGCTCTTGTGAACTTATGATGGCATTTCCCAGGGGCTGATCACTGTGTGATGCCACAGTTACTCAAATGCAGAAACAGATATAAGGACCAACTATCTTCTCTTCAGCCATATGTTTAGGATATTTGCAAATGGGTACAATTTTATTCTTCTCATTCTCTCACTCGAATCTTATTTATAGGTGCACATAAGTCCATCTCTTCAATTATGCCTGTAAATTTTACATGTTTCTCTTATCCCTTGGTTCCCTTGGAGTGTGCTTACAAAGATTTCTCTGAGTCATTTGTGCTCAGGGGAAATGAGAAATTGGAAGAAAAAAAGGGCTGATGTAATCTAGATTTAGTGCTAGATTTAGACTGTGGTAGTGGGCTCTGGTTCTCCTGCCAAGAAAGACGATAAATATATCTTGATCATAGTATGAGAGAGGAGATGAGTTCCTTCCAGGTTGTACCTCACAGAGCTCTGTGATTCAGAAGATTTGACAGTGGTCCAAAGGGACATGTGAGGGGGTTGAATGGTTGGACTTCTTGTCCTGTGATGGCCAAATAGATTCAGCTGCAGCCTATCTTATAGATTAGAGTTTAGGGTTAGACCTCATTTGATATTATTACTAAAATATTTGGAAAACACTGGGTTGAATGATTTCTGAAGGTCCTTCCAGCCATAACTTGACAGAAAAAACAATGGCTTTTCATAAGATGTTGTGTCTACTTCTATCTACTAAGGCAATGCTGTTTTGTTTTCTATTCTACACTTTGTGACTTAAGGAGGGATGCCAAGTGAATTCGCAGTGGAGGCTGGACACAGATTCCAAGTGGAGAAGATGTGGAGGGAATTTTCCTGTGCTGTACTCATAATCTGTCCATCTTCAACTTTAACACAACCAATGCTTGGCTACTTTAGTGGGGCTCCTAACTCCCAAGAAGCAATTATGCCTTGATCTAAATAAAAATATGACCAAGTAGCAAATTCAAGAATCTGCTAGAAGAGATTTGTTTTCTCCAGATTTTATGCAACATTTGCTTTGCTGTTGAGATGGGAAAAAGAAAATGAGCTGCAAGATCTAAAAAGCTATTGAAGTGGAGGATATCTTTATGAAGAATCAGAGCAAGAAAATATTGCAATGAAGATTTTTTAAACCTTTATGGAATCCTTTTATACAGCACCTCACTTTTCTTTCCTCAACTCAATAAAATATTCAGACAAGATACTTTCTCTATTTGACAACTTAACATTGAGGCAAAGTGATGTGGAACAACCTCTCTGAATATTGCCAGGAAATGTAGGATCCTTGGCTACAAATAAAGGATTTTGACTCATCCTCTGGGTTCTTGTTTTATAACCACAAGAATTAATTTCTTTCTAATAGTAGGAATCCACTTAGGAACATATTTTCATAATTCAAAATATCTTCTGAAGAAGCAGTTCCCTTTTGCACTTCCATTTTCAAGTCTGGCTTACCTTCCTTCTTGTACCCAAAAGATCACCTGTCTGTCCCCCTTTATGCAATGAACATCCTATATATTCGAAATGAAGTAAGACCAAGTAAGCTGTAGTTACCATTTTTATGAGAAGAAAACTGAGGTTTTCCATTTCCAATTTATAGTTTTAATTATACTTTGAAAAACTTTAGCATTTTCAAATGTTCGCAGTCTTGATGTAAAGACACTGCACAATCCTACTAGCATAGGTTTCCCATGGAAGGAGACAAGACAGAACATTACATGCTTCTTTCAGTTACAGTTAAAATAATGCTTGAATTTTGTTTCTTGAATTTGATTTCTTCAATTCTTAGAGACCCTTTCAAAACAGGAAGGCTTTTGTTGAAAATAAAATCACAGGTTTAAAAATTTTCAATGAAAAGTTGTTTACAATAATTTTGAGAGATTTTCCTCATCAATCAAATTTGTTCCACCTTCAAGATGTGCTTTCCAACACAGCTCTCTGCAAATTTATGATCTTGCATAGTTTTATTTTCCTCTCACTTAATGAGTGCTGAATTTTTCACTTGGATCATGAAAAAGAAGAAAACTTGAAAGATAAACTGCATTATGCAATTCAGATTGCACACCATTTACTGTTGCACAGAAACCATGAATGGGTTAGTCATTTCCTGCAATTATTAATGACCTACATATGATTACTTGATGAAAGTCATGCTATCCCAGTCAATTATTTTTGGGGTCTTTTGGGAATTTTTTCTTTTTGGTTTCTTTGGACCAGTTCTATAGTGAGCTAAATTAGTTAATTTATGTCTGCTATTTCAGCTCTAAGTTACATATAGCCCATTTTTTGTGTGCTTATCTGGGAACAATCCATTATTAACTTAGTTTGGAGTAGACATAAGGTACTAATCTTAGTCATCAGAAACATGCCCTATTTAGAGAAATTTTCCATTCACTTTATTTCTTAAATGCACAGACCACTTTGAGAAGTCCTTATCTACAAACAACAGAGAGTAGTTTCATCCTCTAAGAATTCATCATAAGCCACTGGAGAATTTGACATATCCTTGTGCATCTACCTTATCTGCCTGAAGTAAATTTCAGCATAAATCCTTAAATGATTAAATGAAATTCACCCAACCATTTACTCACATAATTTGAAGATCTATACAAAACTGATGGTTCTATTTTGTGAGGAAAAAATATTACCTAAATTGCTGATCTGACATAAAACAAAACAAAACTGCTTCAAGTTTTGCAAATGTTTATAGACTTCTAGTTTTAGAATGGATGTGAATTATTGTGTCCTTGCTAGAACTTTATCTTAATTTCTCAATTTTATTTTTGCTGCCCTTTCACATAATCCCTATGTTCCTTTGACTAATCTGCTGCTATATGTCATGTGTGTTTCTCAGGGTAACCTTCAAGTTTTAGGGTGACAGGGCATTACTCTCTTCTTTGTATGCTGTTTTTCTTTCTTCTTGTTCTAAGGAAATGTGAGAAGAAAACCCAAACTGTATCTGACTAAATATTCTACTACCTGAAAAGATGGTCAGGACTTAATTTGAAGGTCATCTTCACTCTGAGGGAGGGAGGAGGCAAGAAAAATTTTTCTATAAAGAAGTAAAGAGTTTTAACTAGAGCTTTTGGTTTCTTGCACTGTGAGTTGAATCTTTGTTTTTTTTCCACATACATTTTATTCAAACATAAAAAGAAAGAAAAAAAGAGAAGAAGAAGAAGAAAAGAACTAAAACAAAATTTCAAAGCACGTCAGAGTGGGTTGAATCCTTATCAGGTAGGCACAGTGAGTCTGTTCTAGCATGGCTCACTTCTCTATCTGGACACTGAAAGTTTGTACCTTGAAAATGGCAGCAGTGGCATTATCACAGAAAATCAGAAGAGCTTTTACATTTCTCCTAGGATGGATTAACACAGAATATTCTAGAGGGCATCATGGATTCTATGTTACTGTTAGGGTTTGTTTTGATTTAAGTACTAATAAAAATATTTTGGGATGAAGTTAACCCAAGGGAAAAGACTGTTAAAGGCCACATATCAAAGACTTTCTGGTCTCTTAGATATTTATAACACATCAATTTATAGGCTTGTGTATTTGGAAAGGAAAATTCACACTTATCCAGACAGAACAGCCAAATTGAAAGTAGCTATCACATAGTTGGTAGTGCATCAAACAGGGCTTTCCAAAGAAACAGAATCAATAAGATGTGTGTGTGTGTGTGTGTGTGTGTGTGAGAGAGAGAGAGAGAGAGAGTGAGAGACAGACAGACAGACAGACAGAGATAGAGAGACAGACAGAGACAGAAAAAGAGAGAGACACACAGACAGATAGATATTTCTCTTAAGGAATGTTTAAGAAATTGGCTTAAATGAATGTGGGGATTAACAAGTCCACAATCTGCAGAATAGGTGGCAGATTGGAGGCCCAGAGGAGAGTTAATGTTGCATTCTTAAGTTCCAAAGGTGGGCTGAGACAGAATCTTACCCTTCTTTAAAGGACCTCCATCTTTTCTCTTAAGGTTTTCAACTGATTAGAAGATAAAATGCTTTCCTACTAATCTAATCTACTAATCTACTAATTAAATGCTAATCATATCTAAAAAATATCTTCACAACAACACTCACACTGGTGTTTGATCAAACAACTGGTTAACACGGCCTTGACAAGTGGATACCTTACGTCAGCCCTCATGGTGGATGTTATAACAGCTTATTGTGATGTTCCGTGCAAGAGCATAGCTTGTGTTCTTGCTGTGAGTTAAACTTTTAGGCATTTGATGATGTAGAAACTTCTGCTGATCTGTCATATTGCCACATGAATATACGAAATGAACAGTCTTACAGATTTCTTCCATATGTAACAGCTGTTTAATGCACACAGGAAGGCTTTACAAGTAAAGGATGCTCACTATGAATGAGTATTCACTTTCATGGAGGCACAGAACCATACAATGTGATCCTGTGCATTTGTGTGACTGGTTGAATCCATCATCTGTCACTGAAGACAAGACTGCTGCCTCATAGATTGAAGCAGTTGATTCATATTTTGGAGGCCCAGGGCTCTTGGATCCTTTTTTCAAATGAACTATTTGGAGTAGATTAATGAGTGAAGCAGTGGCACTGCTCTGTGCAAGTGGATTCTTCATTTGCAGACATCACTCCCAACCCTATCATTTTAAAGTACCACACTACGACTACAAGGAAATATTGCACTTTTCTGCAGTTTACAGACTTGTAATATCTTATCTTCAGAACCAAACCATGAAAAACATCTAAAAGTTTGGTAATTTTGAATAGGTATTGCAAAGTCCTGCTTTATGAACCAGTGCTTCATAGTTTCTGTGGTCTTCTTTGTTCTAAATTACTATTCTAGTCTTCACCACGCCCAATTATGTACCTTCTCAGGGAGTAATGTATGGCGGTAGTGAACAAGCCACTTACTTGAAAAGTGAGGCTCTAAACTTAATGTCTTCTCGGCCTTCTTCCTGTGACTTAGGGGAGGAGATAGTTTCAGGGAAACACAAGAAGAGAAGTGGCAGATGAGATGGAGGTGGGGGGTCCTGAGACAGAATTACTACATGGCGATGGATGTTTGTGTTGATAATAATATGCCAAAATTAATTTAACTCATTTTTGGTAAGTAGCTTCTTTTTAAGAAAATGGAGAAGTATTTTACAAGGCTTTCAAGTAGATTTGTTAAAATTTAAAAAAATAAATTTTCACCAAATCATATGGGTAAAAGTCATTTGGGCAAACTTCATTTACAAAAAACTCACAATGTTGATTAAATAATGCCTTGATTTATATGATTCTTTTATATTTATCTACAAAAATGCTTTATTTTTCCCAGTCAAGCCAAATGTCAAAATTTGAAACGTGATGGTACTGGTCTTTGAGGAGAAAATTTCACCATCGTATCAGAAAAACAAATGTATACAGATGGGGCTATCTCTAATTAAAATAAAAACCCAACAACAAGAATACCTGAAGTTAACTGTTATTAGACACTTCTAGCATGTGAGACATTGATAAAGAATTCTACAGTAATTTTTTAGCTCTCCAGAAAACCCTTGATGCTAGGTAATAGTCTTCCCCTTTTTGCAGTTAAGGAAGGAGAAACATAAGCAATTCGGTAATTTAAGATTATACTGCTAATGAGGGGCAGACATAGGCAGTCTGGCAGGAAACTCATGCTCGGGTACTCAAAGGCATGGATGTGTTGCACAGACACTAACAAGCAAAGCATTATACAATGAGAAGTAGCCACGCCTTTGAGAATTGTGCAACAAAGGCCTGGGCAAAGACTTCCGGGGCTGCTAGAGCGAGGGGTTGGCTCATAGAGAGTTGGAACAAGGAGCTGGAAGAGAAATGGAAGAGATAGGTAGCAGAGGAGCTCAAGTCTAGTCCAGATTTGGAACTTAAATCCAACAAGACTAATGGAACTCACTGTAGGTTTACGAGTATGGGAAGTTTATAATGGAAATGACTTTGGAAAAATATGCAATCTTGATAACTTGGTGCCGTGCAGTGAGGAGAAGCAGATTTGAGGAAAGAAAGAGATTGTGTCAATGTTTGCCCCGAATTTTTTTTCTTACTTGGAGAATGTGGGTTAAGGGCAACATAAAATTTCCTGCAGTCCACAAAGATGACACCGTGAGCCAAGGGCCTGCAGGACAGCTCAGGACTCAGCGGGGCACAGCAGGGTATTTTAAATGTTCAAGGAAAACAAGGCAGTCCTTAACATCTGTAGAATGCCGGGAAATTACTAGCTTGAGGATACTGACAGTTTCAATTTTAGATTGTACTACATTCCTCTTAGTAATGTTATGTCTACAAAGTTCAGTTTTCTGTGGGTGCTGAGATTAAAAAACAAGTAGCATGCCGGATTCCACATGAATCAGAAATAGGCGGCAGCATCCACTTCGTTTCAAGGTTTGAGAAGCTGTGTAGCACACAGGAAGTGCATACAACTTATCCACTAGCAAACACACGTCATTGTTGAAAGACAAAATAAAAGGTGTTTCCTTTGTGTGTGTGCAGATGTACATGTATCTGTATGTATGTGTGTGGCCACACACTTATGAAAAAAAGTGCTGAGACACCCAAGGAGCTGTTTTAGTCTGGTTGAGATGCTATTACAAAATGCCATAAACCAGGTGGTTTGTGAAGAACAAAAATTTATTTCTCACAACACTGAAGCCTGGGAAGTTCAATAACAGTGTCACCTTCTGAGTCATAAATGGTGCGCTTTTGCTGTGTCCTTACACAGTGGAAGGGGAACAGTCTCCTTTGGGCACATTTTGTAAGGGCACCATCATTCAAGATGGCTTTGCCTTCCTGACCTAGTACCCTCCACTTCTTAATACCAACACTTTGAGGGATAGGACTTCAGCATATAAATTTTAGAAGGTCCACAAACGTTTGGACCACAGCAGGTACCAGGAACTGAGAAAGTTTGCAAATCTCTGTATTAGGAACTATGGCTTCACTTAGTGTCTGCCACCGTTTGAAGAATGAGTTTCACAGTGTTCTCAGTCTGTAGTTTTTCACAGGCTTGTGTGAAAAAAAGACAAGCATGAAAGAGAAGTGTGTGTGTGTGTGTATGTGTGTGTGTGTGTGTGTGAGAGAGAGAGAGAGAGAGAGAGAGAGAGAGAGAGAGAGAGAGAGAGAGAGAGAAAGTTAGCAAGGCCTTCAATTGCATAATGCTTACTGTATTTTTTTTTTTTTGGAAAGGATTTTCAGTTTAAAGAGCATAGTGACATTTAGTCTAACCTCAGAATCTCCTGCCTGTTCCTTACTCACTTCATCCCACTTTGGTAAAAATGGCATCACTGTCACACCAGCAAGCTGAGCACCATCCTTCCTCCTTCCTTCCCGTTGCCTCCACTGTGTACCTGTCACTGAGGCCACTTCCTTCCACCTTCCACACGCATCTCAGGCTCGTCCTCTTCTCTCTGGCCCCAGCTGTCCTTGCTCACAGGTCTCCCTCCGTCCGTCCAGCCCTAGACCTTGGCCAAATGCAGTAGCTTCTGTCTTCCAGGGTGCATCCTTTCCCTGTCCTCAGCAAAACAGCCTCTGTAATCTTTTGGAAATATAAATGGAATCAAGTTATTTTCTTACTTATAACCTTCATTAACTTTTAATTTCAGTTTATATTTAAAAAAATAAAGAATCTTAGCTATTACCCTGACAAATAAATGCCACATAGTTTGTTATTCTTCGCTTTTCTGACCCTGTCTGTATGTCTCTGAGCTCCCGAACCCGGTCACACACCTCTTCCTTTTCACTCCCCATCATCAGCGTCCTGGCACTTGTTCCAGCAAGCTGGTAAAGCATGGTGATGACAACGGAGTTGTAGGCACGCAGAGACATGCCTCCCACGGGGACAGAAAGGAGGCATACTGGAGATGGCACTACAGGGGCACCCAGATAAAACCTGAGAATAAGGCAGCAGAGCAAAAATTCAAACAAGTGGCTGAGGCATATGAGACATTATCAGATGCTAAAAAACTGACCATCTATGACAAATATGACAAGAAGGCTTAAATAGTGGTGGAGGAGGTGGAAGTCATTTTGGCAGTCTATTTAAGTTTGGGTTGACATGCCGGAACCCAGGTGATGTCTATAGGGAGTTTTTTGGTGGAAGGGACCCATTTTCATCGACTTCTTTGAAGACCCATTTGAAGACATTTTTGGGAACTGAAGGAGTCCTGAGGAAGCAGAAGCCATGGTGCAGGCTTTTTTTTTCTCCACCTTTGGTGAGTTTTACCCTTTGGAGGTGGATTTTCTGCATTTGATACGGGATTTACTTCATTCCGGTCCCTAAGTCATGGGGGCCTCACTTCACTTTTGTCCACATCAGTTGGAGGCAATGGGATGGTAACTTTAAATCTATACCAACCTCTACTAAAATAGTAAATGGTAGAAAAATCACCACAAAGAGAATTGTGGAGAATGGTCAAGAAAGAGTAGAAGCTGAGGATGATTGACAGTTAAGTCCTTAATAATAAAGGTAAGGAGCTGCTGCTATGTGTGGATGGCAAGTAATTCAATGCACGCATTTAACAGAAATGCTGTGCCTGGGATTTAGCTTAGTGGCTTAAGCGCCTGCCTGGCAATCCCGAGGTGGTAAGTTCAATCCCTGGTACCAAAAAAAAAAAAAAAAAAAAAAGCTAAACTATGACAAGCACCATTTGAGGATTAAACAGGAACCTTTTTTGAATATTTTAGACAAACTCAACTTTCAGTATAACTGTACCTAATCTAACATATTTATAAACAGCTCATTGGAGCCTCTCTTTGTCATAGTCTTTTGAGTTTATTATTGGGATCACACAATAGGACATTTCTTTGTCTTTAAAATTGTTGTAATCTCTGCATGCACATTGCTTTTTTATTACACATGGTCCCAGGTAAGCCTTGGATCCTGAGTAGTATTAGGAACAGACTGGATTCTAACACCAGCGTGGCTCTGCTTCCCATCGTGTCTGAAATGTAAGCCAGGTAGTGTCGGCCTGCTGTGAAGCTAACACGGCCAGTTCCAGTCCTCCACAGAAACATTCTACATTGTTTTCAGTATTTAGTAATGAAAGATGTGAATGCACTAATGATAACACATTTATGGTTCAGTACAAATTTAAGAATGTTTTCTAGTTGTGCATGGATGCTGGCAACTTAGTAAAGTTTCGACAGTTGTTTAAATGTGTAATGTTAAGCTTAGGTTTATAAAAGCTGGTAACCTGGGTCTTTGTCATTTGCTTTAAAAAAATGCAAAAGATATGTGACTGTGTTTGTTGCAACAAAACAAAACAAAACAAAACAAAACAAAACAAAACAAAACTCCACTGTGATTTCCTCAACACAATTATCTTTGACCATACTGCCTGAAGTAGACTTCTTCCAGATTATCTTAAGCAGAAACACTCTAATGGCCTGTACTAGTCACGAGTTTTGTTTATAGTTACACGTTTGTGTCTTTTTTTGACTGGCCCTACTAAACAAGAAAGCTCTCCTGGGGCAGGACTTTGTGTTTATTAAAGTATGCCCAGTATCTATTAGTGTCTTTCCATTAGGTAGCTGCTCACAGTAATCATGGAATAACTGACATCCAGCAGGTGTGTGATTGGGGTGCAAGGTTGCAACCCACTAGGTCTGTACTACTCTGGTGGCCATTCCAGCTGGCATTGTCTCCTTGTCTTTCAACTCTAATTTTTTTAGTATAAATAAACTAAGATTTCAAACTATCTTCTTTGGACTTCTAATCTTTCTTTTTCTTGTCCTGTAAGCTTTGCTGTTTTAATACTTATTAAATGACTTAATATTTACTACATGTAAGAGATTTCTTGAACAACCATTATTGTTGAACTAAAAATTCCATACTGGCTTTTATATTTATAGAAATCATGGCAATGATATTCTTATGAATGACAAGACATAAGGTTCTTAGAATATCTGCTACATACAGCACAGAGGATGTTGCAAAGTAATTTTTCAGTTTTCTGAAAGTAAATCTTACCTCTATCTATTCTATTAAATGTGTCCCTATCATCTAAAGTCTTGGGAAAAAAGCTTTTTGGCGGGCCTGATAGTGCTGAGAAACTGTGAAAAGATGCACTGTAACAGAAAGGCATTTTGAAAGAACATGCATTTGCAGTGGATATTTTCAGTGTTTTCATTTTTCTTAATGTTAGTAGAATGCATGTATTATTAATTTAACACTTTGAAAATATATAAATCTTTGTTTTCTAGTACTCTAGGCCAGGCTTTATACTAAATACCAAAGGAAAACAAAACCATGGAACGTCAGACTCCTTCCCAATGGGAAGGAGCGTACGTGCCTAGCAGAGATGGGAAGGCTTTCTTTTTATTCCTTTTAACTAGTGAAAATTCCATGGAGAATATGAGATGCTGATTTATCCTTAAAGAGTAGATCTATTTTAAACAATTAAAAAAAATTCTACACAGAAAGTGTAGACTAAGAAACAGAGCTATCCTGGGAACGTATTGATAGATGAAAAGTGGTAGCCAACTTCAGAGGTGTTTGGTGGTGACCTAAGCTGGAGGGTGAACAGCTCTCTGCAACTGGCATCCGCTTCAAACATCAGGGTTGCGACCATAAACATGGTGCATTTATAGCCAGATACTCTCTTCTTTCCACCATGAGCTCTGTGTACTTCCTTAGATCTCTTTCTTCCACTCACTAAAACAGCACAAAACACCATAAGCAAATGAATGAATGAATGATGATGTGAGCAGTTTTTTCAGTACAAGAGAGTCAGAAAGAAAACACTGACTCTTTCCTCGGACTCTTACACACAGGCTACTGGCCTGGTTGAGGTCATTCAAGCCCCAAGAGAAGAGCGTGCCTGAGTAGATAACCAGGGATTCAGAGACACATGGTTTCTACCATGTTTACGTTGGTGACATTTACTGAGAATAATCTTGCGTTAGTATCTCTCAGCAAGAGTTTCCTGTATCTTCTTAGAAGATTATTCTGATTAAGGAAAAATGTTTCAGGGGAAGAGATAAATTCAGGTGAGGCTGGCAGCAATGTAAGACTGCTGACTGGAACTTTTACTTTATTCGTGACCTAATTGTGTCTTCTATTTTACTTCAAATACCTTTGATTGAATAGAAAGCTGGAGGTTTAGTATTTTATAAAGATCATTCAAAATTCAAAATAGACTCTACAAAATAAAGAATGGTAAATAGCTTTGTGTGTATGTCCTTCAGTATTCAGTAAGAGGATTCAATTTAATCTTAAAAATGCAATTAAAATGTAAGTGCTTTGCTCCCAGTTTAAGTCAATAGGCAGGAGATGGCAGAATGCATAAGGTGCCATCAAAATAGCTGCGGAGGATTTAAAAACTTTAATGTTTGGTCTCTGCCATCACAGGCAAGAGGAGACATAATCACAGGAAATGCAAAGCTTATAAGGCAATATGTTAGGGGATTCAGCAATTTAAATTTAAAGACCAAAAACTTCATTTTAATTGCAAATTACATAATTGTATTTTCATGCTTTACAATAAATGAGATGAGTTTCTTTCCAAATTGTTCTTCTCTTGGAGAGGATACTTGGCTTGAGTAAGTCATGTGTTGAAAGCCAGAGCCCAGCACCTCTAGTGAAAGCCTTTGTATTCTGGGGTTACACAGCCCCAAATGTGCCTTCTGCGTGGGATGAATTGAAAAAGTCTGTCTTGCACTAAACAACAGAATACATTGCTGTTAGGGAGACTCAATTTTGACCTAAAGGAAAGATCTCACCTTTTCCAGTACCATGAAAACAAGTTATTATACTTTCTCTGTAAATAAATGAGAATTAATTTTTAGGTAATTGTATACTAATGCTTAAAATTACACTTGAATATTCTAAGTATGTAGGGGGAGGAGCTATAACTCTGATGCTTGGTTGAAAGACAAGAATTTTAGGGTAGATGTTGTGGAGTGGGGAGGGGAAGAATGAATAATTGTCATTACCTAATATCTAAATGGTATTGACTTTGGATATTTTCCCTGACAATCAAGAGTACCAAAACATACAAGTTAATCCTGTGTTTAAATTCATTTTAATGGATGCCTCTTTCTGGGTAAACTGGGTAGTTGTTACTTTAAATATTGGGAGGCTAATTTATTCAGTGAAGTATAAACTCAAGCTGAAGTTTAATTCACTGTTGATATCCAGATATGCTCAGGAATGTCCAAAAATTTGGTAAAATAGTGGCTTCTGTTCAGTCACATTCCTTAATTCTCACAGGGGAAAATATGTGTGTGGAAAAAGAGGGAGAGGGTGGATTAGAACGGGCATCTTGATATCTGACTTAGATGTGGTTCCCACATTAATCCATTTACATCTCTGCTCAGCCCACTGGCCATTTCTTCTTCCCCTTACCCCTCCCCTGCCTCCTTCTCCTCTCCTCCTCTCCTTCTAATTCTTCTCTTCCTCCTTCTCCATCTTTTCTTTCTCCTCCTTCTCCTCCTCCTTCTTCTTTTCTTTCTTTCTTTCTTTCTTTCTTTCTTTCTTTCTTTCTTTCTTTCTTTTCTTTCTTTCTTCTTT
>PVJX010031084.1:8231-21588 GCA_004027295.1 Dolichotis patagonum
GTCAGCACAAAGTCAGGGAGTGGCCTGAGGTTTTCTCCAGTCTCCCCACTCTCCGTGGGAGGTAAAGGATGGGGAGAATCTCACAGTAGAGGGAAGACTGACCAAATCATGAAAACATATCCTTGCACTGCAGTTCAATAAGGAAATATATGAGACAATAGGAGGCTGGACTGAATAGGTTGCATCTCACCTAAGAACAAACACAAAGATGGTGTAATGCTCATAGACACATTTGCTTTAGTATGGTAATCAACCCCAAAGAAAATTGTTTCTTTTTAAATTTTAATGTAGTCTAAGTAGACACCAATAAAGAATATATAAAAATTCATTCATTACTTCTAAGAAAAAAAAGCAAAGTAATTAGAAAATTATAAAGTTAACTCACTGGGTATCATAATCATGAGGGAGTAAACAACATGTTACTCAGAGTACAAGTCATAGAAAAAAAAAGACTGTCCCTTATAAGAAGAGACAAGCAAAAAAGTACACTTTATCTTCAATAAGCTAAAGAAAATTTCCAATGTCAGTATGTTTCTAGCTCCCATAATTGCAACTGGTTTTGATAAAAGCAAAGAGGAACAAAAGACTGTTGCCATAAATCAACACTATCCCAGAGGACCACTGGTATAAGACCAAGTTTAGTGTGTGTGGGTTTATGATATGGTGCAGAGAAGAAGGACAGTGCTATGGTCCAAGGTTCAAGTGGCCTCTTTATTGGCCAATAGAAAATAATACACTAATCACTAGGTCTCTTCAATGTCAAGAAAATAAGCTTAGTTCCTTTGCTGTGACAAAGACTGTGAATGTGAAAGAGTATGTTTTCAGGAGGAAGAAAAAAAGATATAGTACAGGGATGAAATTGTGTTAAATTCATTGGACGATATTTAAAATTTAAAAATATTTACTTTGCTCATATTCCCATTGCATATTAGGCTTTGCAAGATAATGAACTTTTGGGGCAAAACTTCTGTCCTGGCCCCAGTGAAACTGGAAGCAGTAGCTGCCCTGACAATGTAATGTAAGTCTATATTTAATGTAATAATGGATTTGTTCCCCTCTTTGGGACCATGAGATAAGGCCCTGGGGCTTACAGTTAATATAAATCCTTTCAGTGAACAAATCATTCTACATCTAAATTATTCCATCTCCAAGTGAGTCATTCTGCACTAATGCGTGTGAATACACTGCACAGCCCGTGTCCTTCTGTAGTTAACACACTCAAGGCAGAGAGATAATTGGATACTGCTAAATCTATTGTGATGTTTTGATGGTTGGTGTATTTTTTTTTCCTTAAGTAGATTTGAGTTTCAAATGGGGTGCTTTGATAGTGAATCAAGGACATGCAGTCTCTGATATCTATGAGCACAATCCATGGAGCTAAAAGAGAAGCCACAACTTAAAGGAACTGAATGCTCCTAAACTGAGATCAGGCATTAGAAGGTGTCATGAAATAGAAATCTGCACAGTTGAGTGTGTTGGTGTGTGTAAATGGTCTATAAAATATATCCTCTTAAGAAAGAAACATACCTCAATACATTGAGAAGGACATGTCATTTCTGCATAGTGACATTAAAACGAAAGGGCTATTTTAATAAAGTTAGAAGATCTCACTTTACAATTTTAATGACACTTTCCTTTTCCACAATTGTTCTAAATCTTTGATTCTCATGCATTAGCTTATGTGACAAGAGAAAATACTACTTGTTTTTTCATAGAATCTTCTGATGCCCGAGGCCAAGAGCACTCTCAGGATTGAGGCTGGGCCACATCCTCTCCCTTTATGCAGTGGCTTTCCCTTTAGGTCCTATTATTTCCCACAGCTTGGGTTCACAGGTAGCTGTATATGCTTTGCTCAACTGTCAAGAGCCCATTCCAACCTCAAATGTACTCAAAAGAAGTCATTTTATATTTCATACAGTGTATACATTATTCTTAGAATTGACACACATTTCTGTTTTGAATTATTGGCTGTAAAAGCCTGTATGAACAGTGATTCTCTTCACACACGCACCTCCTTAGCTTTGATCCAGGTGTGGCAAATTTATAAGAACAACTTAGAGCCAGCCTACTGGTCAGAAGGAAGTGGATAGGAAAAGAAGGAAAAGTAAAGGAGGATCTGTCATAGGCCTTTTAATACCTGATGCATTGTGGCAACTTGAGAAGTTTAGAAGTTTAACTAAAAGACTCAGCAAGGGACCAGGGTCCTCACTTTGTAAACGTCCTCATCCAGTACAAGAGGAGAATGTGGAGAGGATGTGGGTGCTACACCAGCCCTAGGTGGTGGTAGTCTGCACACAAAAGGAGGAAAATAGGTATGTTGTTCCTCCATTTCTGCTCTTGCTGCTTTTGCTGTCTTCTGCCACCTTGAGCTGTTGCCCTTGTACCATGCCATTGTGCCTTACGGCAAGCTGATTATGCACTGAAACTTCCACAAACTATGAGTTAAGTAAACCTTTCCTTCCTCAGTTTTGGGTATCACATATTTTGTCTCAACACTGACAAGACAGGCTTTAAAGGAGAAAGAGGCTGTGAGTGATATTAATACTGCCAAGTTCCAAGATATGCACAAGAATGGGAGAAGACTAAATTTTAACTCCTGTAGGTACTTTCAGTACAGGGGCCTTTATACGTGTAGCAGGATAAGTCCATTCTGCTCTTCTTCAGCTACCTAATATTTGAATCTGATTCCTGGACTTGTTGTTAATGTCTTGGAGCTTGGGATTTTTGATGTTCATCAATCAAGGAAAAAACTGATAAAATGCAATCTGACCAAAGCACTTATTCCCTGTGGTTATACTTTTAGGATTCATAGCCTGGGTTTTGGATGGCTTTCTTATGGATCAGCAGATGACAAGGATCTTTGAGTTTTTTAGCAAAGTCTTTGGGGTTACAGGATAACCCTCTGTATTGCTCATCATACAAATAGAAAAACATTTCCTAATTATGTTCTTTGAAGAGAACAGTATTATAGATTTGGAAACAAATTTATCAGAGGAGTTTAGAAATAGAGCCTTACCCTGTAATTTAGACAGCTTTCTTAATCCAATTCTTCTTTAAATATGTATTATATCTCCTCTCTGTGCTATTACAGAGATTAATTGCCTAGATAATATCTAGCAAATAATAAACATTCAAGGACTGTTAGCACTATGGTCTGAATGATTTATGTTAATATTGTGTTAGTATATTGGATTCTTTATCAAAGGAATAATGATGATGTTGAGTAAAATTTAACATATGCTAATAATGAAACTATGTCACTTTTGTCATAAATTTCAGATGTACTGGTGAAGAATTCCTGACAAGTCTGGGTGCTGATATATCCCCTTGGGGCTTATGGAAGAATCTTGTGGCTTTGGCTGGTGTAATGATTGTCTTCTTCACAATTGCTTTCTTAAAATTGTTATTCTTTAAAAAACATTTTTAAATTCCCCTTAGTGTACTGTGAATTACATTCATATTAAAAGGGGCCATTGTGATCTTTTTTCAGTGTCTTAAAGTTTCCTATTCTTTCCCATCACTTGCCATCACATTGTTCAGCAACAATTATTTTTCATGGAACTATTCACTAATATTAAACTGGGTTATACTTGTAAGACCTCAAGCCAAACATTAAAGATATTGTAGAGTATTTATTAAATCATGTTCTCAGACAGTAATCATGGGGATGTACTCTAATATATTGAACTGAAATATGAAACTGTATTTCTAGAAAGCCTGGGCAAACCACTAATAAATGTGGTAACATTTTCTACTTCTTTTAAATGAATAGGTAACCTAGACTATTTTTTATATTATATGAATCTATAGCCTGAAATTCTTTTATAAATAACAAAAGGATGGATGCACTATTAGAAGAATGAATTATAACATATTTTGTAAACCAAACCAGTGTTACACTGGTATTAAAAAAAGTGATGGCTGACAATATGTTTGATAGCATTGTTAAGGTTGGTAAAACTTACTGAGACTCCTCTGCAGACAATTATAATATCTCAAGATTGTGTGAGGAGATCTTTGGTTCTTATACCATTTCTGGAACGTTCTCAGTCTCTGTTCTCCCTTCTGTGACAGTTCAGTAGTTTATAATCTGTGTATCAGACTCTGCTTTGAAACTGCTAAGACATATGTATGGATCGTGCCTCATCTTCCTGAAGTATCTGAAGTGTTGCCTCCTTGAACAGTTGATCACTGATGAATTCAATTCCCAAGATCCTTGTAATTCTAGAGATTTTAGACTTGAGGATTACTGTTGTATTTATCCCTGAACAAACCTCCTGCTCCTTGCCCACAAGTTTATTTCCATATCACTCTCAATTTGAAATTTCTATTAAAACTATGGGCAGCAAAAATGACCAGTTTTAGGACAGAGAGTCAGAACTGGAAAGTAATGCTGTTACTGCTGACTGATTAATGAGAAGTAGCTTAAAAACTAAAACAGTATATGATAAATGGAACCAACAGATTCTAGACAATTGAAACATTAATGTAAGCTTAAGTGGAGTTATCGAAGAATAAGAAAACAAATGGCATGAAAAACTCTTACCTGACATAACAACAGATAACTTAACAAGTATAAAGAATGTAACATAGAGATGAGTAAAGCATGTAGAGACCAAATAGCCACAAAAAGAAAAGAACCTTTCCATGACCCATCATAGTCAAAACTCCCAGAATTTCCACAGAAGAACAATATCTTACAAGCACTTAGAGAAAATCAGCAAATCACTTATTAGGAAAACTTGTCTCAGTTACAGGAATTTTTTCAACACACAATATAAAGGCCAGGAGAGTTTGAAATGAATTGTTTCAGTCTGAAAAATAAGTGTATCTTTCAAAATATCTTTCAAAAGAGATTAACAAATGAGATAATTTCATGATAAATAGCACCAAAATCAAAATATATAACCACTAAAAAAGCTCTTCAAAAATTCTCAAGGGTACCCTAGAAACAGACAATGAAGTGAAATATAGCAAAATTCTAATAAATGGATATGCCATCTAGCAGGAACAGTTATATAAAAGGAGAAAATAAGGAATTGGTGAAAAAAAATAATGCAATGACAGAAATGCATGCATAACTAGCAGTAATAACTACCAAGTCTCAATTTGCTAATGAAAATGTATAAATGCCATAATGAATTAAGAAAAAACATCCAATGGTTTATGTTATAAAAGGCATTTAACTCAAAAAGAAATCAGTCAATGGAAAATAATATCCCATGCAATGGAAACCTGAATAAAGGAGGTGTAGCCACCCTAACCTATTTATAGACAAACTGAACTTTCACCAAAACTGAACAAAAAGGACAAAGATGGCTACCACATTCTAGTTAAGGTGACAATCGAACACCGAACGCCACCACAACAAGAGCATCACACAGCAGCACAACTAACTTTTTGAAACAATCAATAATGAATGTAAAACCAGATAATCATAACCAGAATTATAATGGAAGATCTCAATATCCCACTGGCACATGTAGATTGATCACCTAGAGAAGCAAAAAAAAAAAAAAAATCGAAGGGGGAAAAATAATTGAAGAAATGGACTTAATGGATATCTGCACTTGTTTCACTGAATGACAATAGAATACATATTCTTCTCAGCAGCAAATGGATCTTTCTTGAAAATAGACCACATGGTGGCCAATAATGAAACCTTAAAAAAGTATAAAGGAGATTTAAAATTATAACATGTATATTCCTGATGGTTGTCCAAAGAAACCAGAAATCAATCACAACAGAAAACCTAGAAGTTATGCAAATGTATAGAAAATGAAAAAAATTCTCTCTTAATAAATAAGGTGTCACATGAAAGAAAACAAGGAAGAAAATGCAGTTTTGAGAACTAAATGATAAAACTAGTATACCATAGCAAAGCCATTGGAAACAATGAGAGCACTCCTAGACTGAATTTTGTGGGTTTTTAAAAAATTTTAAATCGATTAACAGAAAACAAGGTAATAGAAACAAAATAAAACATTGAAAATGACACAGGTATTCAAAACAAGCTGATAGGAAATTAACAATGGTAAGTATATTGCATATTGTTATCTTCAAAACAGTTACTCAGACTACAAGATACAGGCATGAAAAACAAATTTAACAATATAAATAATCATAGATTCCTATTCTTAACTATCGTGTCTATATACATATATATTTTTTTCTTTACCCTTCCTACCTTTTTATTTTTCCCCATCCCACTTGTTCTTTCCTTTTGAGCAGTATCTTTCCCTTTCACAATATCCATTGTACCTTTGAGATTTAGTTTACACATTTTGTTTCTTATATGAAGGAGAAAGTACAAGGTTTACATATCTGAGTCTGATTTATTTCACTTATGAGTATGGTTTCTAGTTGCATCCAGTTACCTACAAAATCCTCAAATTTATCTTATTTTATAGCTGAGTAGTACTCCATCATATAAAAATGCCACATCTTTTTAAAAAATTCCTCAGTTGATGGGCATTTCTTTTTTGTTCCAAGATTTAGCTATTAAAATTGTGCTACTATAAACATGGGTGCACATGTACGATGTTTTTAACTCTTCTGGGAAAATATCTGTAAAGAAATACAGGTATTTCTTGAGTTGAGTGAGACTTATATCCTAGTTTTTGAGGAACCTTCACACTGATTTCCACAGTGATTGCGCCAGTATACATGCCCATCAACAGTTGAGAAGGGATTCTTTTTTCCTATAGCCTTGCAAACATTTGCTATATTGGTCAATTTCTTGATGATTTCCATTCTTTCTGGAGTGAAATGCACTCACTGTTGTTTTAATTTTCATTTTTAATGACCAATGACATCAAATATTTCTTTCATACATTTTTCCATTTGTATTTCTTCATCTCAGAAGCATATACTCCCCTTATATGCCCATTTTTTGATTGGATTTCAGAATTTTTGGCCCTGATTTTTAAAAATTCTTTATATGTTCTAGATAGACATCCTTTGATTCAGGGAGAATTGGATAAGATATTGCACCAGTTCATAAGTTTCCCTTTTCTCTCTTAGTTTTTTTTTTGACATGCAAAAGTTTTTTAATAAGATGAGATCCTAGTTATTGATTTTTGAAGTATTTCCTGTGCAGTTTCAATTTTGTTCATGAACTCTGTGCCTACCCCAATGACTACAAGAGTTCTACCTACTTTATCTTCCAGCAGATTTATTGCTTTTTTAAAAATATTTATATACTTGATGCATTTTGACATCAGTTTAGTGCATGGTGAGAAACACATGTCTAGTTTTGGTTTTTGGCATATGAAAAGCTAATTTTTCCATCACAGATTGTTAAAGAGGCTTTCTGTCTCCCAGTGAATATGTTTGGCTCCATTGTCAAAGATAAGGTGCTTGAGTGTGTTTATAGTTGTGCCTGCAGCTTCTATTCTGTTCCATTAATTTTCAGGTCTGTTTTATTGACAGTATCACTCCGATTATATCACACTAGATTTGCAGTGTAATTTCAAGTCAGGGATTGTGATGCCACCTGCTTTGCACTAGTTGTCCAGGATTGCCTTTGCTATTCTAGGTCTCTCCAGGCTCCACATAAATATTAGGAAAGCTCTTTTTATTGATCTATGAAGTATGCTAATGATATTGTGTTATGGATTGCATTAAACATGTATAACAACTTTGAGAGTATGGCCATTTTCACAATGATTATTCTTCATACACATGAACAAGAGATGTCTTTCCATTTTCTGAAATCCTCTTTGATTTCTTTTTTCAGAGTCATGTAATTTTCAATGTATGTGTATTTTACTTGAATTGTTAGATTGATTCCTATGTGTTTCATTTTTAGGATGCTATTGCAAAAGTTTTATTTTCCCTAATTTTTCTCTCAGTAAGTTTATTTGTGTACATGAATGTTATTGATATTTGAGTGTTGACTTTGCTTCCAGCTACACTACTAAATTGGGTTATTAAATCTAGAAGTATTTCAGTGTAGTTTTGGAGGTCTTCTACATAGAGTAGCATATCATCTGCAAACAATGATAATTTAAGTTTTTCCTTTCCTAAACTTTTTCTTTAAAAAAAAGTTATTTAAAGAGAAAAAAACCAAACAAAACAAAACAGAATAAAGGGTAGCAACAATACAGAATTCCAAGGAAAAAAGAAAAAGAACAAAAAAACCACTAAGAAATCATTACTTCACAAATTACATGCTGACATCTTGGAAATAGTTCTTCAAATTACAAAATTAAAACATGCAAAGTAGACATTCAAACAGTGAGACTGTTAACAGTTCTGCTCCACAATCTGACAAAAACAGCAATATGGTCATCCATCTTACACACTCAAAAATACATGAAATTATATCAAAAGGGTACAATTAAACACAACAAAACAGAACAAAGTGTGCCACAAGAAAGCAATGTAAGAGACATAAATTTCAAAGCTAGACAATTGGAGATATTCACTCTCTATTGTATTGACTCTTTTTTTCTTTCAAATAGTTGTCCATATTTTCACTTACAGGGAGTTCACATGAAACAACATAGTATGGAATTGATCTGAGCAGTATGAGGAAGGCATTTCAGGTCTTCAAGACCAGACAATAGGGAAGCCAAGAATGGCTGTCATAGTGTCTCTCATTCTCTTCAAAACAGCTGTCCATACCTTCATATGTGTTGAACTTAAACAAAACAAAACAAGCTAAAATCACTTTGAACAAAGAATGATAGTTTTGCTGGATTTCCTATCATGGCATTATGGAATCAGAACTGGGTAATGTGGTGTCTCTTTTTCTTCAAAGTAGTTGTTCATTTTAACATGTGTTATATAGTTAGTTCTCGTAAGCTGTTTATAAGCTTTACACATGCATGAGCCTCTACATGTATATCTATCCTTACTATATTAGAGGGAAAAACAAAACAAAGCAAGACAAAACCAAACAATTCCTAGAAAAGCATGAAGCAAAAAGTCATATTAAACCACAATACAAGATGACCTACAATGGTTACCATGGTGTCTCAGCAGTATAACAACATTAATAAAAATGAAGCATTGGAGACATTATAAGACTTCAAAATTAAGTAATAATCAAACCAGAGTGGGTATCTTAGTGAATCTTACCATCTTCAGTGTAGTTGCCTATGCTCTTAGACTTGATGCTGTCAATCATAACAGATTTAAATAAAATCAGTCAATACAAAGTAGCAATCTAGCAAACCAGATTCAAATAAGATCAGTCATAATAGGACAATATATTTTATAGAGGGCTTCAGATTAAGTTGATAGGAAATTAAGGTTGATTACCATAATATGACCTCTTATTTTTGGGATAGCTGAACATGTCCTCAAGTCTAGCGTAAGTAGACAAACTGGAACAGCACGTAATCCATCCAAGCAGAGTGATGAGAATAGTGTAGATTTTAAGTCTTGTTACCCCATTAACAATATCCTCTGCTTTCCTTTTTTAGACAATTCCTCCCCTTTCATTCCAATTGGGGGCACTGCTTAATTTGGGTCCCACTGCCTCCCAATATAGAGCATCTCAATGGACCCTATCTCCTGATTGACTCTGCCTGTGTTTCTCTCTGTTAGTATTTTGAGGCCCTCTATGCTAAATATTACAGCCAATCTTCTCTGCCTCATTTCTGCTATTCTATTTTTCTGCCACTGGTTGTCTATTTTTCTCTTCCACTGCACTCCACTGTCTGCCCGTTCACTGAGGTATTTCTGCCACTGTTCCTGAAATGCTTGTATTCTTGTTCTCTCTCTCTCTCTAAAATGTCCTTCAGTATTTTTTGTAGGGTTGGATTGGTGGTCACAAATTCTCCAAGTTCTTCTTTGTCATGGAAGCATCCTGATTCTCCATTAATTTCTAGAGAGAATTTTGCAGGATACATCAATCTGGGCTGGAGGTTGTTCTCCTTCAGGGCTTGAATTACTTCACTCCAAGCTCTTCCTGACTTGATAGTCTGTGTTGAGAAGTCTGCTGTGATTTTGATGGGTTTTCCTTTATAGGTGATCTGTTTCTTTTCTCTGATGGCTTTTAATATTCTGTTCTTATATTGAATTTCTGGGATTTTGATTATTATGTGTCTGGGTGTAGCTCTGTTTTGGTTGTAGGTGGCTGGAGTTCTGTATGCTTCATAAGTCTGCATATCAGTTCCTTTTTTATGTTTGGGAAGTTTTCCTTAATAATTGCTTTGAATACCCTTTGTAATTCTTCTGTTTTGACTCCTTCTTCTTCATTGACATGCTTTATTCTTAAGTTATAGATCCTCTTGTCGTCCTCTAGTCTTTGTATTGTTACTGCCTGATGCCTTGTTATTTTTAAGAGATCTTCCCTTTCATGATCACACTTTTCAAGCCTATGTTCAATTTTTGATAGTCTATCCTTAGTTTCTTTCAAGCAGTTTTGCCAATTTTCTATGGAGACTTTCCTGGTAATCTCTTTGAATCTGATTCATGAATTCTAAGTTTGCTTTATATTCTTCATTGAACATTTCTCTCCTTTTGTGTTCCTCCATTCTTCTGTCTGTGTCTTCTTGAGAGATGTTCAGCCTTTCTTTTATTAATCTACTTATCTCTTATTTAACTTGAATTAATATTTCAGTTTTTATTTCTTTTATGAGGTCCCAAAAATATCTCTTTATGTCCACTGATGCTGTGTTTGAGGTTGCTACCCTCAGTCTCTTTTATATTTCCCTCTCCTGGATCAATATTCTCAGGGTTGGGGGCTGGGGGCTTTTTCTTACTTCTCTCTCTCATCATGTTTTTGATTCTTTCCATAAAAGTGTATAGTGTAATCTCAGCCCCTTTTCTTGTTGTTTAGGGTTCTTCTGGAGCATGCAGGCTAGGGGCTTCTGCCCTCTGCAGTCTGCTATCAGAGAGTGAAGTGCAAGCAAGGGCAGAATATGCTGGCTCCTCCCCTCCAGGCCAGTCAACCTTCATGGTCCTTCACTGTGTCAGTGTGCACTGTGCTTAGGGAATTAATTGATTTGTTAAGACCCACTGGTCCCAGCCAGGGATGCAGCCCAGCCCAAGCAGATCCCACCAATCTGCTCCATGAGGGGAGCAACCAACTGAATCCACTTCCTTACAGAGTTAGGACTATCCTGCCCAACTCAAATATGTCATTTAGTTGGTTGCCCCTTTCCCACTGGAGGGTCTTATTCCCATCAATCACCATGTATTGATGCTGGTGCCTGAGAAATGCTGGGCTCCCTGACCTCTGACCTCAGTGCGGCTGCAGCGCTAATTCACGGTGCCTCTGGGTGGGTCACGTGCAGGGCTGGTTCCGGGCAAATCGCACACAGGGCTGTTCAGCTCCATGCTCAGGGCCACTCAAGACAGTCACAGCATGCAGGTTTGGCTGCTCAAGTCGATCTCAGGCATGAATTCAGGTCACTCAGAGAGAGTGCTGTGCTTGCCGATCTTAGCTTCTCTACTGGTAGCCCTGGGACCTCATATTTGAGTAGATTCTTTGACTTCAGTTTCTTCCTGGGTTGAGAGAATCCATCTCCCTCTGTTTGGGATTCTCCAGGGTGTTCTATTCTAGCATTTGAGCTGTCTCTCCCAGAGAGACTCCATATCCTGCTACCTATAAGTCCACCATCTTTCCCCAACTCTCTCTAAACTTATTTTTTTTATTTCTCTCTCTCTTGTCTAATTGTTTTGGCTAATGTTTTTAGAACTATATTGAATAGGACTGGTGACAGAGGCCAGTCTTGCAACTGTTAATAGGTTGAAAGCTTTTAGTTTTTGTTCATTTAGTATAATGTTGGCTGTTGGTTTGTCATTGATGGCTTTTATCACATTGAGTTAGAGATCAACTATTCCAGTTTGCTGTAGGATTTTTATTATGAATGAGTATGGGACTTTGTCAAAACTTTTTCTCCCTCTATTGAGAGGATCATGTGGTTTTTGTCTTTGGCTCTGTTGATACGGTGTATTACATTTCTTGATTAGTGTATGTTGAACCATCCCTGAATTTCTATAATGGAGTAACACTCGTTCATGTTGTATAACCTTTTTATTGATTTGTTGCATTCTGTTTAACAGTATTTTATTAAGAGTTTTTGCATCTATATTCATTAGAGATATTGGTCTATATGCTATTTTTTGATTGGGTCTTTCTCTGGTTTTTGTTACAGGGTAGTACTTGTCTCTTACAATGAATTAGGAGAATTGCTTCCGTTTCAGTTTCATTAGAGAGTGTGAGATGTATTGGCAATAAATCTTCTCTAAATTTCCTACAGAATTCAGCTGCCAATCCATCAGGACTTGAGATTTTCTTTGCTGAAAAGTATTTAATCACATCTACAATTTCATTTACTGATACTGGGTTATTTAGAAGTTTTTAATCACCTTGATCTATCTTGGGTATTTCATATATTTCTAGGAATTTGTCCATTTCTTCTGCATATGATCCTATGAGAAGAATGGTTTTCAAACTAGGCATTGATGTCTTGTATTTACATAGGATCTGTAGTGATTTCAATGTTTTCATTTCTTATTGCATGAATCTGAGTTTTTCTTTATTTTTTGATAAGGTTGTCTAGGGGTTTATTAAATGTATTTACTCCTTCAAAAGAATAACTCTTTGATTAATCCTTTATTTTGTTTTCTTCATATTAATTGTGTTGCTTTCTGCTTTCATCTTTATAACTTCCTGCCTTTTTTGAGCTTTGGGATTGAATTGTTTTTCTTCTTCTAAAAGCATGAGAGCTTGAATTGTTTTTCTTCTTCTTCTAAAAGTCTGCTTGTTCTACTTTTCTGATGTGAGAATTCACCACTATAAATTTTCCTCTGAGGACTGGTTTCATTGCATCCCACATGTTTTGTAAGTTGTATTTGCATGTTTTTATCTATGATTCTTTTCTTTAATTTTCTCTGTGATCCACTTGTTGTTCAGAAAGATTGTGTTTAATTTCTATGTGTTTATACATTTTTCAGTTTGTTTTTTCATTAATTTCCAGGGTCACTGTACTATGGTCAGATAATATGCTTGGGAGAATTTCAATTTCTTTGCATTTCCTTAAGCTGTTCATTTTTTTAACCATGTCTTCTTTAGATGTGCTCAGCATTTCTTTCATTATGTTTATTATTTCTTGTGTGGGCTCAGAGATTATTTCTCATCTGATTTCCTTCACAACTTCATGGAGTTCTTTACTTCAGTTGTTATGATTTTAGAACTTTCAGGTGTGTAATTTACACTTTCATCTATGTTCATGTTTCCTGGACTTGTTTGGGGTGGGTTAGAGGTTTGATATTACATTTTGCTCTTTCATTTTGTCATTTTCCTGTGTTCCCTAGAGGCAGCTGATTGCAAAATCCCAACTGCTTCTTGAGTTGGCAATGGCTTTTCATACTGAGGGGTCTCTCCAGCTGAGGGGAT
>PVJX010031085.1:0-21509 GCA_004027295.1 Dolichotis patagonum
AGACCATTCTCTTAAGTGAAATAAACCAAACTCAAGGGTAAATACCATATAATCTCCCTAATATGAGATTTGATAAGAGTATATAAGACTTTATGGCAATCATGAGTCCCCATCTCACAGCTTCTAAGTCTTTCAAACTTTTCAATCACCAGTTGGAATGGTTTTATCCTGTTTTGTTTGACTATATCGTACTTGATGATATGAATAGCTGTTTTGAATAAAACAAAACATTGTGACAGCTATTGCTGATTTAATATCATCCTTCTTAGAAGTCCTACCATGCTTTTTTTTTGTTCTACTACCATTGGTTCTATCACATTGTGTCTTATTGGAATTTGAATATGTGTGATAGCTCAAACAAATTTTTTTTATCAAAAATGAGATATTATAGTACCCATTGAACATTTTCTGTTATTCGGTTCAGAAAGCCCTGTAATTCTTTCACTCTATGCATGGCTTTATACTATCATTTTATGTTTGATATTATTGTAATTGAAACTATGTTCAACTATAGCAGAGTAAGAGATATGGTGTTAGATACTGTTGATGTCCAGTTGACTTAATGTAAAGTACTGTGTTGCCTATGTTGTCCTGTTCTGATCTGCTCTGTACTGCCCCCTTTTGTTTTATTCTCTTTCAAATAAAAAAAAAGAAGTAAAAGTGTATATAGGGAAAAATATAATACCATGAAAAAGGAAATCCAAGAGGACCTCAGAAAATGGAAAGATATCCCTTGTTCATGGATAGGAAGAACAAACATTGTAAAAATGGCCATTCTCCCAAAATTACTACACAGATTCAATGCAATCCCAATCAAAATACCACTAACATACCTCATACATCTAGAAAAATCACTCCTGAAATTCATCTGGAACCAGAAGAGACCTATAATAGCAAAGGCAATTCTAAGTAGCAAAGGCAAGGCAGGAGGCATCACAATCCCTGACTTGAAATTATACTACAAAGCTACTGTAATGAAGTCAATATGGTACAGGAATAAAAACAGACCTGAAGATCAGTGGAATAGATTGGAAGATACAACCACAACCACAAACTCACTCAACCACCTTATCTTTGATAAAGGGGCCAAACATGCTCACTGGAAGAACGACAGTCGCTTTAATAAATGGTGCTGGAAAAATTGGTTATCCATGTGCAGAATACTAAAACTAGACCCATGCCTATCACCATGTAGTAAACTAAAATCTAAATGGATCAAAGATCTAAATATTAAAACAGACACACTAAATCTTTTGGAAGACAAACTAGGTAAAAATCTCAAAGATATAGGGGTAGGTAGAGAATTCATGAACAAGAATCAAACTGCATGGGAAATACTTCCCAGAATCAATAACTGGGACCATATCTTATTAAAGAGTTTCTGCATGTCGAAAGAGATTTCCAGCAGAGCAAAAAGAAAACCCACAAATTTGGAAAAAATCTTAGTGAATTGTCACTCAGACAAAGAACTTCTGTCTAGAACTTAGCAAGAATTAAAAAAAAATCATGCCCTCAAAATTCAAAGACCCAATCCAAAAATGGGCATCTGAAATGAACACACAGTTCTCAGATGAAGAAATATGAATGGCAAATGAATACATGAAAAAATGTTCAGCATCATTAGTCGTGAGAGAAATGCAAATTAAAACCACACTGAGATTCCATCTCACTCCAGAAAGAATGGCCAAGATAAAAAAAAAAAACTACCAAAAACAAATGCTGGAGAAGCTGTGGGGAAAAAGGAACTCTTCTGCACTGTTGGTGGGAGTGTAGACTGGTGCAACGACTGTGGAGGTCAGTCTGGAGATTCCTCAAAAAGCAGGGTTTGGAAGTCCCATTTGACCTAGCTATTCCACTTCTAGGCATATTTCCAGAAGAACTGAAAACATCATACCACAGTGATATATGTGCACCCATGTTCATAGCAGCACAATTTGTAATAGCCAGATCTTGGAAACAACCTAAGTGCCCATCAACTGAGGAATGTATAAAAAACTTGTGGCATTTTTATACAATGGAGTACTACTCAGCTATAAAGAATGATCACATTGAGATATTTATAAATAAATGGACACAACTTGAGACCATACTCATAAGCGAAATAAACCAAACTCACATGTGTAAATACCATATAGTCTCCCTGGTATGAGAGTTGGTAAGAGTATATAAGATTTTATGGTAATCGTGATTTCCCATTTCATTGCTTTGAAGCATTTCAATGTTTTCATTCATCCGTTGGAATGGTTTTATTCGGTTTTATTTGACTTTATTATGCATGATGGTAGGAACAGCTGTTTTGAAGAAAACAAAACATTATGGCAGCCACTGCTGATTTAATATCATCTTCCTTAGAAGTCCTACCATGCTTCTACTCTGCTGTTACCATTGGTCCTATCATGTTGTGTCTTATTGGGATTTTAAGATATGTGATAGTATAAACAAATCTTTTTATTGAAAATGAGGTATTATAGTAGCCACTGATCATAGTTATTTGGTTCAGAATGTCCTGTAATTCTTTCATTCTCTTGAATGGTTTTACACTATTGTGTTATGTTTGATATTATTGTGTTTGAAACTATGCTCACCTAAAGCAGAGAAAGTGATATTTTGATAGCTACTGTTAATGTCCAGTTGTCTTATTGTAAAGTGCTGTGTTGCTTACGTTGTTCTGTTCTGATCTGCTTTGTTCTGTCCTCTTTTGTTTTATTCTCTTTACAATAAAAAAAATTTAAAAAGAAACAAAAACAATATACTTTATACAAGGAACATATTTAACCCAAAAGGAAATTCATAGAATTGTTTTCTCCATGCAACAAGAACCCAGAAAAAAACCAGGGGTAGCTATTCTGTTTGAAGACATTGTGAATTCCAAACCAAGAATGATCAAAAGAGCTAAAGAAGCTCACCACATACTTGTTAGGGGAAAATTTGAAGAGGAAGAGATTACATTCATAAATATATAGGCACCAAACATGGGGGCACCCAACTATGTAAGACAAATCTTAATAGATGTGAAAAATCGAGTAAACAATAATACAGTTATAATGGGGGAACTGAAAACCCCATTGTCACAAAGAGACAGGTCAACCAAACAAAAAATCAGCAAAGAAACAGCAGAAATGAATCAAACTTGTAAACAAATGGATCTAGTAGATATGTATCTAATATTCCACCCAATAACATCAGAATACACACGCTTCTCAGCCGCGCATAGGCCATTCTTTAAAATACATCATGTACTAGCCCAAGAACATGCTTAAGTAAATGCAAAGGAATTTAAATAATCCCATGCATATTATCTGACCATAGTGAAATACAATTGGAAATTAACCATAAAAAAAACACACATAAGAACCACATAAACACATGGCAATTAAATAGCACTCTCCTAAACAACCATTGAGTCACAGAAGAAATTAAAGAAAAAATTAAACAACATCTACAACTGAACAAAAATACAAATACAAATTACTGGAACCTGTGGGACACAAGGAAAGCATTCCTCAGCGGGAAATTTATAGCAATAAACTCCCACATCAGGAAAGTGGAACAAACACAAATAAACAACATAATGCTGTACCTCAAATTTCTAGAAAAAGAAGAGCAAGTCAAGCCCAAAGCACAAAGAAGAGAGGAAATTATAAAGATCAGAGAAGAAATCAATGCAATTAAAACTAAGAAAATACAAAAGAACTAATGATTCAAAGAGTTGGTTCTTTGAATGAATAACTAAAATTGAAAAAGTCCTAGCCAACCTAATCAAAAAGAGGAAAAAAAACCCTCAAATCCATGCAATAAGGAATGAAAAGGATGAAATCACCACAGATCCTGTGGAAATACAGAAAATCATCAATACCTACTTTGAAAACCCTACTCTCATAGGTTTGATAACACAAATGACACAGACAGATTCCTAGAGACATATGAATTACCAAAGCTGGATCAAGAAGATGTAAAACTGCTGAATAAATCAATTTCCATTAATGAAATTGAAATTGTAATTAGAACCTTACCAACAAAGAAAAGCCCAGGTCCTGATGTATTCACTGCTAAATTCTGCAAGAAATGTAGGGAAGACTTAATGCCAACACTACTTAAACTCTTCAGCGAAATTGAAATGGAAACAATTCTTTCTAGCTCATTCCTGGTGGCAAGTATTACCCTGATATCAAAACCACAGAAAGACCCAATCAAAAAAGAGAACTACAGGCCAATCTCCCTAATGAACATACATGCAAATATTCTTAATAAAATACTGGCAAATAGAATGCAACAAATAATTAAGAAGATTATACACCGTAATCAAGTGGGAATCATCCCAAGAATGCAAGGGTAGTCCAACATACTCAAATCAATAAACATAATATACCATATCAACAGAGCCAAAGACAAAATTGCATGATCATTGCAATGGATGCTGAAAAAGCTTTTGACAAAATCCAACACTCATTCATGATAAAACACAACAGAAAACTGGAATAGATGGTCTTTATCTCAATCTGATAAAAGCCATATTTGATAAATCAACAGCCAACATCCTACTAAATGAATATAAGCTGAATACTTTCAACCTAAAATCAGGAACAAGACAAGCATGTCCATTATCACCACTTCTATTCAATATGGTTCTGAAAAGATTACCAGAGCAATTAGATAAGAGAGAGAAATAAAATGAATAAGGATAGGAAAGGAAGAAGTTAAATTATCATTATTTTCAGATAATATGATACTCTACATAGAAGAACCCCAAAACTCTATTGAAAGACTTCTAGATGGAATATCCAAATTCAGTAATGTAACTAGACCCAAAGTCAACACCCAAAACTCAATAGCATTTCTGTATACAAAAAACAAGCTCACTGAGAAAGAAATAAGGAAAACCACGACCTTCACTATAGCATCCAATAAAATGAAATACTTAGGAATCAATCTTAAAAAGGAAGCAAAAGAACTATACATTGAAAATTACAGTACTCTGAAAAAAGAAATTGAAGAGGACTTCAGAGAATGGAATGACATTCCTTGTTCACAGACAGGAAGAACAAGCATTGTGAAAAATCACCATTCTCCCAAAATTGTTATACAGATTTAATGCAATTTCAATCAAAATACCATTCACACACTGCATAGATCTAGGTAAATCATTCCTAAAATTCATCTGGAGCCAGGAAAGACCCAGAACAGCAAAGCAATTCTGGGCAACAAAGACAAGGCAAAAAGCATCACAATCCCTGACTTGAACTTATACTACAAAGATACTGTGATAAAATCAGCATGGTCCTGGAATAAAAACAGACCTGAAGATCAATGGAATAGATTAGAAGATACAGCCACAACTGCAAACACACTCAGCTACCTCATCTTTGACAAAGGGGCTAAACATGTTTGCTGGAAGAAAGATAGCCTCTTTATTAAGTGGTGCTGAAAAAAATGGCTTTCCAAACACCAAAAACTAAAATTAGATCCATTTCTATCACCATGCACTCAAGTGAAAATGAATAAAATATGTGTTAAAACATAAACAGTAAATCTGATGGAAGACAAAGTAGGTAAAAGTCTTGAAGACATGGGGGTAGGCAGAGAGTTTATGAACAAAAATCAAATTGCATGGAAAATACTTCCCCAAATCAGAAACTGAAATCTTGTTTTATTAACAAGTTTTTGCATGTCAAATAAATTTCCAACAGAGTGAAAAGAAAACCCACAAATTGGGAAAATATCTTAGCCAACTGTTCTTCAAATACAGTCTAGATAGTCTTATATCTAGAACATATAAAGAAATGAAAAAATCAGGCCCTCAAAATTCAAAGACCCAATCCAAAAATGGGTATCTGATATAAATACTCAGATGAAGAAATACAAATGGCAAATAAATGTATGAAAAAATGTTTTGCATCATTGGTCATTAGAGAAATTCAAGTCAAAACAACACTGAGATTCCCTCTCACTCCAGAAAGAATGGCCAAAAATCAAGAAATTAACCAATAAAAAATGCTGCAGGGACTGGGGGAAAAAGGAACCCTTCCCCACTGTTGGTAGGAGTGTAGACTGATGCAACCACTGTGAATCAGTGTGGAGGTGCTCCAAAAATCTAGAATTAGAGATTCCATTTGACCTCACTATCAAACTTCTGGGCATTTTCCCAGAAGAATTGAAAACATCATACTACAGTTATATATGTTCAGCCACGTTTCTAGCAGCACAATTCCAAATCTTGGAAACAACCCAAGTGCCTGTCAATCAAGAAATGGATAAAAAAGATGTGATATTTTTATACAGTGGAGTACTACTCAGCTATAAAGATTGCATCAAGCCTTTTATAAGTAAATGGACATGACTTGAAACCATACTCATAAATGAAATAAATCAAACTCACATGTGTAAATACCATATTGTCTCCCTAGTGTAAGAAACCGAAAGAGCAAATATGATCCAAAATCTTCAATAAATATTGTGTAAGGGTAAGAAATTGCTCAAAGAGGAAAAATAATTGGGATAAGGGAAGGGAAGAAAGGGAAAAGGAAAAAGATACACACACACACACACACACACACACACAATAGCTAACATGAGTATAATACTAATTCTATTAGTTCTTGGAAAATAACAGTTGATACTCATATGATTAGATCACTTTTGCAAATCTATATCTCATAATCTAAGCAACCCTTTTAAAGGTAACAGTATGCAATATTACTGCCATTGTTAAATTCCTATCATCTTGTTTTGAAAACCTATACTGTTATTGCATTGAGTTTGTTGTTTGTTTGTCACTTTAGCTTTTTGTTTTACTTTTCTGTGTCTTTTTTTCTCTTAAATAAAAAAAAATCATGTTGGAGCTGGGAATATAGCTCAGTTATAGAACATGTATGTGTTAAGCATGGGTGAGGCTGTAGGTTCAATCCCCAGTATAGGAGGAAAGAAAAACATCTCATAGTCATTTTTTATTACCATCATTTTTAAAGTAATAACAAAACAGGACTACCATAGTACTGTGATGCCATGTAATTATATGTCTAGTATTTTCATTATTGCTACATAATGTATAACATAAAGAACTTTTTTCTACCTACCCATCTTAGTTTTATGGCTAATGTTTCTGACAAAAGAAAGTCTAACATGAATAAAGAACACAAGTTTATTAAATATAAGTTTTGTGTGATAAAAGAAACTTCATAAGGAAATGACACAAAGGAGTTAAACCTGAGTGGTTTCATGCCAGGTTTGATAAAGAGTGGATTTATGGAGAAATAGGATGCAGAGCATGAACGAACTGGGGAAAATTCTGTTGTAAACATTCATATCTCTCTTAGATTTTAAAAATTTATTCTAATGAACTTTAATACTGCATAATATTGCACCAAATGCATTTACTTTTTCCTCTACTCATTCAGTTTTGTGTGAATATCATGCATAATCTGGTCATTTTCCAAAGTGGCTTCCTAAAACTAGGACTATATGTCAATGAATATGAAAAATTTTAAGATTCTTAATATACATTGTTAAATTTCTCTCAGAAATTTCATACCATTGTATAAAATCCCTGCTTCATTACTTTTCCTAACATTGAATATTCTCAGCCACTATTATATTAACCATTCTTACCTTCATCTCCAAAGAAGATCAGGCAAAAAAAAAAAAAACCTGAATGCTTGAGAGATTAAATTTGTACAGATGAGAAAAAACAAGGCAAACAAGTAGAACAACTAACTCTGGAGAAGACAGATATAACTCAGAGGGCAGAAGGGAGTTATAAAATTTATTGTTCATCTCCTCAGAAACTATGAGAAGATATTGAAACCATAAAACAAAATTTAAGGTACTGTCAAAAGCACTGTGAGCTATCCTAGAAAGACATTTCTCCATAATTAAAAAGTATAATTGCCAAAATGAAAAATTTAATAGAAGTGCTGAGAGATGCACTTGGATAAATGTCCCAAAATATAGAGCTAGAGAAAAAAAGGTAGACAATTTGAGGGATTGGCTAGCTCTTGTGGTCCACTGATAACCTGGTAATAATAATAATTTAAATTTCGGAAACTGGAGTGGGAAAGTGAAAGAAAATGTAAGAATCAAAAATATTCACATCAAATCAAAGAGTGAAGCAAGTTGGGAAATCAAAGAAAGCCTTGCGCATATTATTTATGATTTGTTTTTTCTCATGTGGCTGTCAGGAAAAAGAGGAAGAGTCAGGTGTTTCTTGTCTGTCTCACTGTAATTCCACTATGTTGAACTTCCATTCACTCATCCGTAGAAAGTAGATAACTATTTTTCTCTTACCATATCTATGTGAACATATGAATAAAAAGGAGATGAAATACCTCATGACTTGGTACATAAGAATTCTTTGAGAAATACTAGCTATAATTTGTTGCTCTTACTCTTCAATGAAGCAGAGTCCTAAGGTCAAACGCGGTCTTCTCAGCATGTTGTTCAGAAACACTGCCAATCTAGTGACACATCTAAACCTCCTCCAAGGTTCCTTCTATTTGAGACGCTCTTGTTCTGTGACCTTTCATAGTTTCTGGCTTGTTGGGAAAATACTGTACGCTCATCTCAGACTTTTAAAGACAGAGTGCTTGGTCCCTTCTGCCTACCCTGGGATCAGGGAGCTGAATGCAAAAGGCAGACGAATCCACTTGTGTATGCTCAGGTTCAGAAAATTCATCCGCTACTCTCCGGTGCTGACGCAACCAACCATGGAGAATGTTTCCTTAATAAAAATCAACCTGAATAATAATGAAAAATCAACAGGAAAAACAGAGCTATAGCGCTCAGATCACTTCAGGATGGTGGGTGCTTAAAACACGTAAAGAAGAGGCACAGCAGTGAAGCTGTGGAGCGCAGGGCATTTAGCTTAGCAGGAGCGACTGCCTGGCGAGCGCGAGGTCGTGAGTTTGAACCCTGATACCAAAAAAAGAAAGAAAAAAGTTTAACTGAAAAAAATTAGATAGTAGGTTAGTTATATGTCACGGACAGCCAGGGAGGGGAGAATTATCTTCTGCTATACACAAATGCGCTCAGCTGCAGTCAATACCTGTGGCTCCCAGTAACATTCCTGCGTTCACAGATTGGCACGAAATTATAGAATAAAAGAATAGAATAGAATAGAATAGAATAGAATAGGATAGGATAGGATAGGATAGGATAGGATAGGATAGGATAGAACAAACTGGGCTGGTTGGACTACATCTAAGAGCAAGCACAGAATTATAATTAAAGAGTGATCTTTGCGTTGAATACTTGAATGTCATTCATTGTTTTCCGTCTTGCTATTTTTTTGCAGACAAGCACGTCTGGGTAAAAAAAAAAAATTCTCAGGCTTTTGATATTGACGAAGTTTCCCAGTTTTGTGATGATTCTTTTAAATTTTTTACTTCAATTACCCAGATAATACAAGCAAAATGAAAATAAAGATAAAGAAGGAGATGAAGATTCAGTTGCTTAAATTTCTAGTTCTGCTTTCTGTTTCTGATTTCTGTTTGACCTTTTAGTAAGGGGCTGTGGTCTCCAAATCTTGCTATCATCCGAACTTCAAGAAGTGCTCATTGATACCCTTAATAAGGTCCAGTGATATTCTCACTTAATGCAGACCCATTCTTTTACCACATAACATTATATGTATATGTCATTATTTGATTAATGCTCCCCTTTCCTGCCTTGAGTACAAGCTCTATGAAAGCAGGATGCCTGTCTGCTTTTCTTAGGGTCACAGTTATAAACCTGGCACAAGGCAGGTGCTCCGTAAATGAGGAAAAGAGAGATCAGTCATTGCTGGTAATTAATGATTCCAAGAATAAACCTGTCACTGAACAGATGTTGTTATGGCCTGTAGTACAGACTGAGGATTCATTTCACATCCATCTGCATGCTAGTTAGGGTTAGGGTTAGGGTTAGTTATTTCACAGAGATCCGAGATCCCCTAGGCAGAAAAACTGGAACTATGGTGCCAAAAGAAGAACAAAATTGATGTGGTCAAATGGTGCCAGAGGTTGAACAAAATTAATTTGTTCATGACAGGGAATATAAAACCCCACTTTTCTTTTTCTTAAAACTAAATGCTATTTAGCTTTATGTCAGGGGTAACCACTTAATTATATTTCAGTGTAAGCTCTGAATTGAGTTTAAATGATTGAAATTCAGTTTTGTATTTATTTTAGGAAATTGATAAAGATGTTTTAGAAAATGTTAATTAATGTTGCTACTTCCTTCTATATTTCTACTCCTTATACAAAATTATTGTTGGAAAAATCACCTTGCTCATAAATTTGATGTAAGAATCAGAAAGGCAAGCAAATTGCAGATTACATTAATCCTGTTATGACGTTCTTTGGTGCTAGCACTCAATGCCAGTCAAAAGGTTTAAACTTGAAGGGTCAAGGTTATAATTATGTGTGCTTTAAGAAGCTCACCCTTATGGCAGGCAAATGATCAGAGGAGAAGAAGATAAATAAAACTTTAAAAGAAGAGAAAAGCTGGACAGTGCAAAAGAATACAGATCAGGGGTCAGTTAAGAAAGATTAATAAAGCAAATCCACAAAACTTGAAGGCAAATGCTTGTGGGGTGGTTGCAAGGCTTATCCTAGGCTGCTAGCATCTCCCTGGCATTACTGAATGCTCTAGGAAGGAGCATCTGCACCTCACTTCTCAACAGAGTTACCTGAAGAACTGCTGAAAACCTGGTTCCAGACACATGAAATCAGAATCTCTGGAAAAGGAACCCCATGCCACTGTGATTCTATGGCAGACAAGAGTGGATCTAGACCAAAAAAAAAAAAAAAAAAAAAAAAAACCCTCCCTTAAGTTATTTGTGAAGAAAATGAGAATTTAAATAACTCGTCCAATGTACAGATAAATGAAAGTAGAAGCTGATCCTCCTGTCTCTCAGCCCAGGAGTCTGACCGCCAGTCAGAATCATACCTGCTAACGTGAATGTATCAGTGACCGGCACCAAGAAGTCGGGCCCATGGCATTTAGCAATTCAGTCATTCGCCTTGTGCCAATTGCCAGCAGATACTGCCAATACTAAGAAAAGAAGGTACTTTTACTTTGTGGCCCTATGACATGCAAGATGATGAAAACATAACCAGGGAGACATAATACTCCTAAATGAAATGCCAGACAATACATAATACAAAATATAATTAATTTTGAAGTATTTTCTGAAAGAGCCAAAAGAATTCAGAGAAATGAAAGTTAACTCTAGAAAAGATCACATTCGAGGTAGAGACAAGCATTATCAAAATGCAAACTTGAAAGTTTAAGTATTTTAAAAGGTAATGAATTACTCTTTATGATCTTTCCCTAGCAATTCTATTAATTCTGACAGGTATGCCCATAAGTTATTTAATATTGGTTTTACTAAGAAAGATATACCAGATTTTGGAGGAGTTTACAGCCTTAGAGCAATTTTTAGTCATAAATCAAAATGTAGATATAGTCATTTTATTCTTAGAAAGAGTAGGTCAATCAGAGAAAAAAATCCCATTAAAAGTGAGCCAAGATGAGTTATTACTAATAAGCTCAAGCGACTGTGAAAAATACTCTTACAGAATATTCCTTCAGATAGAGAGATGACAACCTATTTAAGGGATATATTGATAACATTTACTGTGCCTCTTGTAAATAATAAAAATTTAGTTGATGCTTTAGTATAGTCTGAGACTCAGAAAAGATCAATTTTTCATGATATCATAATCATTAGTCACCCTATAACCATTTTTCTTTCATTCCTCCCTCTCTCATATGTCCATTAAATTTATATTTCATCTTTCCTCTGACATTATTCTCATTTTGGTTTAGATTTTAGGTACTCACAAAGTGTTTCTACCAGTTCTTTCAATGCAGTATGTATTGGACAGATGTGGGCTCTACATTGTACTGTCTGGGGACAATCTACTCTATACACATTCTCAGACAAGCCTCTGTGGTTGGAGAGAGTTCATGGTGAGCGATTTGGACCACAAACTCTGGTCTCATACTACCTGAATTCAAATCCTGGACCTATCATTTACCAGCAGGATGATCTTGAACAACTTAATTTTACTCACTTTGTATGTCTCGATTTCTTCATCTCTTAACAATGTAATAGTAATATTAGCCACCTCAAAAGTTTATAATAAAGCTATTTCAATCAGTGAATGCTTGAAAAGTGTTTATACTAGATCTTTTAATACAGTGTGTACTCAAAAGATATTGACCATTATCTTACCACTATTGACCATTAGTGTCTTGCACTAATAGGTATTTAATAGATATTGCATGAAAGTGTTGCTATATGGGAAAATTTCCTAGAAATAAAACAAATGGTGAAATAATAACAATATTCACTACAACCAATCAGACTTGGTCTTTTCCCTGATATATTTCACACTTGCAGTAAAATTCTACACAACTTCTATAGCTTCTGAAACTTTGACAGCTGTGAAGTAATGACATCAATATTTTTCCTGTCTTCTAACATGAAGATTCATTTGATAATATTTTTCATGGAAATACCTGAGGATCATGTTTTACAAGTATAATCTGTTAATTTTAAAGGGTTCTGATGGAACCCTCAAAGAACTATCTTACTTGTCAACTTGAAAGTGTTGGAGAAGTACAGGTACTAGTCATCTAACAGTATAGTTACAGACCTTTGACTTGAGTTTGGTATCTGCTAAGGCACACAGAGTAAAGAGGGTACAGGCCCTATCTTAAAGATAGCAATGAAAAGCACAAAGTTTTGTGACACACCCTTTAAAGAAAGTGGCATTTACTAAAGCCTTGACATGTAGTAAAACATGACCAGGTACCACAAACATAGGTTTTCTGATACTCTTACCTATATAGAAGCATCTAACTGATGCCTACTCAAATTCAAAGTGATCTCTTCTTCACAGTCAATTCTTTAAGAAAGATAAACCCAAAGTTATGGAGAATACACAACCCAAAGGAATAAAAATGTATGCCAAACACTGATTTATTGAGAAGATTGTGTAAAAGTTGCACCTAAAAGATACACCACAGGAGCTGAATTATTGGAGGAGAATGTTCTAGGATGCATGGAAGCGGCATAAGTTTTTTAATTTACAACTTACTAAAATAAAAGATGAAAGAACTTCTGAGAGAAAACCTACCATTCAATTTAAAAAGTCTGATAAATTGTGATTTGTGGAAAGTGCTTATTTCAAAGCCAGTTTTATTTTATGAGCTTGTGTCTTTACTTGTCACATTTCACCACATATTCTGCTAGGAAACTAAAGGAGAGCTGTCTGACAAGCCCTATCTCTTTGCCTCTGGGACGCACAACAGGTAAGCATATTTCACCATATGACCGTACCTTCAACAGATGATGCCTGTCATGCTAGCCCTTGATCTATACCTCAGATCACATATCCAGTCAAAACTGGATTTCAGTGCTCGGGACTCAGCCAACATCCTTCTCTCTGCTTCAGCTAATTCCCTTTTCAATTAAGTTAAATTATGGAGTATACATTGTACTAGCTTGAATACCTAATTTATTATCTGAAAACAAGCTAAGACTACTGGGAAATGCAAATAAAAAATTCAACAAAGCAGTGGTATATTGTTGCTTATAATGAAGATTTAGATATATAAAAAATATGATTAAAGGATTTTACCAAAAATGTTAATTTTCAACCAGTTAACATACAGAAATTTTGAGTGGGAAACAATAAAAGGCTGTTTACAAAATTTCAAGGTCACTTGATCTTATCTAAAATGTTTAGGACCTATTTCAAAGTCTCACTTTGTATCCCTTACTTCTTTATGATTAAATCAGAAGCATATGTTCAGTCAACCACAAGTATACCTTTTATGCCTATTATTACCATGTAATCCTATTCCCAGTGATAAGCAAAATAATACTCTAAGTATGTTTGAATTTGCAATGCAAAATTATTTTAAAAATAAGCTTTTATAATATCTTCCAAAGTTGTATGTGTCCAACGCAAGATGCTCTTAACGTCCTTTCATTTCTCTTTATCTCAATCTCTCATGTAAATTTTGTATGTGTACATACACATACAGAACGTCCTTTCATTTCTCTTTATCTCAATCTCTCATGTAAATTTTGTATGTGTACATACACATATTCTTACTAGTGCATATGTTGAGTATATTGTAGATGTCCCACCATGTAGTATGGTTGGAATTTAGTATACTATAAAAAACTGAATACTTTTCTGTCAGAAAATTTATCTTTAAGCACGTTCAAGAAATTAACACAAAGCTTCTCCTGTGTTTGCTATTTTTCAATTGTTTTCAGATCAAAATAATTGATATGTGAAAGTGTCATGTTTTAGTGTAGCATGTCCTGAACTGCTTCACAATCATATTTTGGAGTAGCAGACTCTTGTCTCTGATAATATATAATCATTTTAGAGCAATCATAAGATACTGATAAGCAAAAAGTAAAATAAAATAACTCATTTTCTTAAAGCCCTCAGATCTGTATCATTACTCAGAGTCCCTAGACCTGACATTTTTTCTAATAGGTAAACATGAGTCATATTATATTATTTAGAGCTTGCTGCCTTAGTTACTTTCCTGTCACAGAGACACAGTACTAGACAACTGCAACGTAAGGGAGAAGTTGGTTTTGGCTCACAGTTTCAGAGGTCTTAGTCTGTGCACAGTCAGTTTGCTCCAAGGTACAAACAGCATGGTGGAAAGGCCTGGTATAGCAAACTTCCTCACATGGTGGAGTACAGGAAGCTGAGAGCAGAAGCAGGAGCTGGGAGAGAAATGTACCCTTCCAGGTCAGCAAACTTATAGACATATTATAGCAAGTTAAAAATCAAATAGTAGCCTCTGACTCTTCTCTTGCTGCCTATAACTTAAGCACCCTGCTAAATTCAGTCAGCCTTGACTGTCTGGGTCTAGCTGCTTTTCTTCTGATGATGTGCTGGGCCAATTTGACTATTCCCAGCTTGTGTTACCCTTAATTAAAAGAATAGGTATTGTATTGTTTCCAACTTGCTTCAAGCTCTGTGGTTGGGACAAAGTAATCCAGTCAAGGACAATTTTAACTTTGCTTGCTCCACTCAATCCCCCTGCCCTTGTCCCCAGGATAATCCTATGTTATGATAAACAATTCCACTTAAGTAAATCTATTTAAAGTTAACCTGCCTTGTAATATGTGACTTAATGCAATTTATGTTATGTAATAACCTGCCATCTTGCCTTGGAGATCCTGTTTTCAAAATGTGTTTAAACTGCACTCAAAGCTGGCTCCTGGCTGGTGATTTGGACACTGTGAATTGTCCCCCAGCCCAGCAGCATTAAGAACAATAAAGCTGCCTTCTTGATTCCTGGGTGCAAGGAGTCTTCCATCTAGTTTGACATTGGTTTTTTCTGCAGCACTACAACACCTGCTTTTCTAATGTTTCTCTAAATATAAAAATTCAGTGGTACCTTATTTCACAAACTTAACCACTTACCAGTCCAATTAATACAAGATGACCAAAACTTACATATTTTAAATTATTTTTTAAGATAACATAACAGGAAATATAAAAATGACAATTTTATCAAACTTACTCAGTACAAGAATTGACTGGCTGAAATGACACCTGCCTGAGCAATGCTCAGGACAGTCAGTACCTTACAAGCATGTTAGCTGAGTGATGCTCAGGACAAACTGTTAAGTGCTTAATTCTTACAGGATTCTGGTTGTAAACCAAATTAGACAACAACCAAGTCAAATTCAATGGTTAAGCTCAGTGTTGACCTTTTGGGAAATTTGATTCACTTCTTGTCCAATTTGGTTTGAAACCAGAATCTTGGAAAGAATTAAGTCAGTGAACTGAAATATCACTGTATTATATACGTTTATATCATTTTAAAGATCTATATATAGTATTTCCTTGCAAAAATACAAGCTTTTATTTTACAAATCCCTGGTTTGGGACATTTACTTTAGTTTCAACTAAAGTACTGTAAATGCTGCACTAAACTAATGTTGAATTCTTAATTTAGCTGAAATTGAACTAATTTCTGCACTTCTGGAAAGATGATGGACCAATAAGCAGCAACAAATCAGCTGCTCCAAGATTTGGAACCCAGACACTTAAAAATAACAACTTGGAGAAGAAAAGAAGGAGAAAGAAGGATCCCTGGGAAAATGTAGGACCTAGAAGGCTCTGATGGGAAAATTCAGAGAAACTGAAGAGACAGAACACAATACAGAAAAAAAAGAGGCAATCTGTACTTTCTCCCTGGCTTTCTGCTCGTAAGAAACAAAGATAAAATCTACAGAGACACAGTAAAAGCAGATGACTTCAAAAGCCTTCAGGGAAAAACATACTAGTAAGTGATAAGTGCTACAAAGCAGGTGAGTGTCTCCAGTTCAAGTGTCTGCATATACCCTGGAGATAGTACTTGAGGGGCCAACGGAACCTGGGACTCAGAGCAGCTTTGGATTGCTTTATCACAAAACTCCCAGTGCTGTATTTCTACAGTGTCTGAATGGGGGACAGCCATGGGAGATGTCCATGGTTAGGGAACTGGGGGTAAGGCTGTCAAGAGACATCCAGAGTGTTATAAGAGAAATGACCCAGGCCCCACCTTGACATCCAGAAGCCAGGTTCAGCCTGAATTTCTGTGGATTTGAAAGTCCCAGGGCTGGCACCCTGCCCTAATCCCACTGCCAGCTTGCTGATAATTATACAGCATGGATCCAGCACTGACACCTCTTTTCTCAACAAGAACAGGGGCACATCTTCAATTGGACAGTGCCACAAAACTGTAGACCCAAGAAGAGAACTACAGGCTCAAACACATGCAGCAATGTTTCTTTTTGCTTTTCTTTTTTAACTTTATTTGTCAATTGTTTTTTTTTGAGAGCATAAGTATTATTTTAAAGGTTTTTTTATTTGTTTTGCTCTTATTTTTATTTACATTTTATTCTTCTTTCCTTCCCTCCTTTCTTCTTCACCAGTTTCCTGAGGCTTGGATAATCTTTTTTTGTCCTTTACCTTTGCTTTTATTCTGTTTCTTCTTTTTTCCTCTGTTTTTCTCTTTTCACTTTCAAATTTTCTACCCTTAATTACTTCTCTCTTAGTTTTACTCTTTATATAATTTTGTTCTTCTTTCTCCTTATTTTTGTTTTCTCTTTGATTTCTTGCCAGGTTTTTGTCCTATATTTACCTAATTCTATATACACCACAATGAGATCATTTGTACCACTTTACTCCTTCTCTATCACACAGTTTAAAGATTAAACAATTCCCCTATTCCCAAAGTCTAAATTTTTAATACTGTAACCACAGTATTTTGCTAATCTTTTGATAGTTAACTCTGTAAAATTAATGTTGAGTTTTTTCTACCATTAGTAGAAACACAGCTGTTGTATCTAGGGCATATTAGCTGTAAGTCAATACCTCGATTTCTTTAATGTTTACATCATAACTGAAAGTAGATTTCTTCTCTAGATATTAACAATGGTATGTAAGTGTTTCTTAAGGTACATTAATATCTAATTTGTCTCTAGTGATACTACTATGTTTTGCTTAATATTAAAATGGTCACATAATTGTCACTATTTCTCTGTGAACCAAAACTCAGATTGTGACTTTAACAATACTAGAGTATACCACAGAACGTGTTTGCTTGGCTGATTACCCTGCTTCTTAGTTTTCAAAATAAGCAAGGTGGTCAAATCTTTGGATTGTGGAAAAGTATTATAGTTAGTCATGCTCAAATTACATCATTATAAAGCAACAAAGAAGTCTCTATATTACCAACAAAAATCTTTAGACTGCAAGTATCTACAAACCTCAGCATACCAGGAAAAAAGAAGTAGAAACATTAGAAGAAAAAGGAACAAAACACTTCCACAAACCCCAAGTCTTATAAAGTCAATCCAAAGGGCACCAAACGGCAGAATAGTATAAGCCACATATCTGAATTACTCAAAAACATATCAAAGGAGGTTAGAAAATAGCTCAAAGAGATACTCAGTAGTATTAGAGACAATATAACTAAACAGATCAGAAGTAATAACAAAAAAGATGCAGGAACTCTCAGAAGACACTAATGAAAAGTAGAATGAGCTAAATAGAATAATATGAAATGTAAATGACCAAAGAATTATACGTTATAAAAAGTTTCCAATCAGAAATCCAGGAGTTTAAAAATCATGTTAACAGTACAGGCAGTAGAATGAACCAATATGAGTACAGAATTTCAGAAAACACACCTTAAAAATAACAAGAGAAAATGAAATATGAATCCAAAAACTGCTAGATGATGCAAAGAAGATTAATCAAAGAATAATTGGAATAAGTGAAAAATCACACACACACACACACAATGACATTAAAAAAAACTTGTTCACAGAAATAACGTCAGAAAACTTCTCAAATACAGAGAAACAAATAAACATATAGCTAAGGGAAGCATATAGAACACCAAATATCCATGGCTGAAAGAGAACCTCTCTATACCACATTATACTCAAAATCCAGAAGTCCATCATAGGGACAAACATCTTAACAGCTGTTAGAGAAAGGCAATGAATCACATATATTCAAACCCATTTCAATCACAGCAGCCTTCTCTATACAAACCTTAAAAGCTAGGAGGACTTGGAGGGAAGAGTTCAAGCCCTCAACTATAACAACTTTCAACCTCAACTTACATATCCTCCAAAACTCTCCTTTAAAATTAGTGGAGAAATAAGATACAATGGTACTTAGGTTTACGAACTTTTGTTGCTATTGTTGTTCTTGGTGGTGGTGGTAGCAGTGGTGGCAGTGGTGGTGTTTTTCTTTTCTTTTTGTTTGTTTGTTGTTTTCAAATAATTTGGTTCCCTAACAGAAGCATTTAGCAAAATTTTGTTTTTGTTTGCGAACTCTGCATTGAGTGATGAACATGACTGAAGCCATCTTTCCTGCGTGAACATGAACATGGCCATCACTTGCAGAATCATGTGATGAATTAAGTTTATGAATCATGTATTTCCATAACAAGGAGCATCTCAAGAAATTCATTGCTACCAAACCAGCATTACAAAAAAATTTTCAAGGATATCCCAGAAAGAGAAAATGAAGTCAACAATGTTAATAAATTGAAAAGAATCAATATACCTGGTGGGATGAACAGCAAAGCAAAATGGGAAAAAATGAGGAAATCAACAACAGAAAAATAGTGCAATGACAGGAATAAGTCAATAATTCTCAGTAATAACTTTCAATGCCAATGCTCTTAATTCCTCAGTCAAAAGACACAAATTAGAAGAATGAATCAAAGAAAGACAATCGAATAATATGCAGTATGCTAGAAACATATTTAATTCAAGATAGTCACAGATTAAAAATCAAAGGATGGAAGCATTTTTTACATATGATGGGTACCTAGAAAAATCAGTTGTTATCTTAATTTCAGAAAAAGTGAATTTCAAGCTAGCACTGACCAGAAGAAACAGAGAAGATCACTACATATTGGTTAATGGAACAATTCAACCAGAAGAGAGAACAATTATAAACATACATGCAATCAAATACCTATAAGTCCTATTTCAGAAAACAAACAGTATTGAACACAAAAAATCATGTGAACACCATAAGGGGGAACTCAATACCCCACTATCACAAATGAACGTACCAATCAGACAAAAACAGCAAAGAATTATCAAAGTTTAACCAAACCTTCATACAAGTGGACTTAATAGATATCTACAGAGTTATCCACTCAACAATAGCAGAATACACATTCTCCTTAGCAGTACATAAAACTTTCTCTAAGACCACATAGTAGCTAATAAATCATGCTTAAGTAAATTCAAAAGAATCAAAATTATACTGTGCATATAATTGAACCATAGTGCACTGAAACTAGAAATCAAGAGCAAAAGACATTACAGATGAGTACGATCCCCAGCACCAAAAAAAAAAGACATTTCAGAAACTATGCAAACACATGAAAAACTTATAATTACCTCTTGAACAATCTTGAACAATTTGGATCACAAATGAAATTAAACAAGAAATTAGACAGCGTCTAGAATCAAATTATAATGATAGGATGACTTTCCAGAACCTATGAGATATGATGAAAGCAATCCTAAGAGGAAAGTTTATACCAGAAATGTCAGATAACCAAAAAGAGCTCAAATAAATAACCTAATGATGCACCTCAAGGTCCAGAACAATAAGAACAGTCCATGCCCAAAGCTAGTATATGGATGGAAATTATAAATATCAGGGCATAAATTAATGAACTTGAAACTAAACACACACACACACACACACACACACACAGAATCAAATTGAAGAGTTGGTTCATGAAAGATTAAACAAAATAGATAAGCTCTTAGCCAATCTTACCAGAAATAAAGAAAAGACCCAAATCCATGCAATTAGTTATTAAAAAAGGACAATTTATAATGGATTCTGCACCAGAAGATTATTGGTAACTACTCTGAAATTGTGCACTGTAATAAAATGGAAAATTCTGAAGAAATGGACAAATTTCTGGATATATATGAACCACTAAAGCTGAACTAAGAAGATATAAAAATTCTAAATAAGCCAATTTCATTCAATAAAATTGAAGGAGTAATAAAAACTACCAACTAAAGAGAGCCCAAATCCTACTAGATTCACTGCTGAATTCTAAAAGAACTTTAGAGAAGTTCCAACACCAATACTCATCAAACTCTTTAATAAAATTTAAGGGGAAGCAGAACTCCTAAAGTCATTCGTGGACACAATCATTACTCTGATTCCAAAACCAGAAAACAACCCAACCAAAAAAGAGAACTACAGGCCAATTTCTTTCATGAACATAGATGTAAAAATCCTCACTAAGATACAAGCAAAAAGAATGCAATGAATCATCAAAATTATTATATATCATGACCAAGTATGATTCATTCCAAAAATGCAGGATGTTTTAACATACACAAATCAATACATGTAATATATCACAAAAATAGAAGCAAGGAGAAAAAAATCACATCATCTCAACAGATGAAGAAAAGGCATTTCACAAAATCTAACATCTATTCATGAAAAAAACCTTGAAGGCTCCCAGAAAGCAGCATCTCAGGCTGTCCGTTTGGGACCCGAAACTCCCGGACGGTACAGTGGCCTGAGCTGTTTGGATTGAAAGTCTGCGCGGACCTGCATCTCGGCGCGACTCTTTGGGACTGGTAAGCACGCCCTTCATCCACAGGGAACTGCCTGGAGATCGGCATCTGGGCCAGGTGTGTTTGAGCCCGTAGCCCCGCCTTTCACGCCCAGGAAGTCTCCCAGAAAGCAGCATCTCAGGCTGTCCGTTGGGACCCGAAACTCCCGGACCGTACAGTGGCCTGAGCTGTTTGGATCCAAAGTCTGCACAGACCTGCATTTTGGCCTGTCTCTTTGGGACCCGAAACTCTCGGACCCACAGAGTGGCCCGGGCTGTTTGGATTGGGAATATTGTGGAGACTGGCATCTTGGCCAGGTCTGTTTGGGATCGGGGACTTTTCAGAAACCAACATTCTGGCCTGACTCTTTGGGACC
>PVJX010031086.1:0-21440 GCA_004027295.1 Dolichotis patagonum
TTGATATTATTGTAATTGAAGCTATGCTCAACTATAGCAGAGTTAGAGATATGGCGTTAGATAATGTTGATGTCCAGTTGACTTAATGTAAAGTACTGTGTTGCCTATGTTGTCCTCTTCTGATCTGCTCTGTACTACCCCCTTTTGTTTTATTCTCTTTTAAATAAAATAAAATAAAATAAAATAAAATAAAATAAAATAAATCTGCAGACCATGAGGATCCAGGCTTTTGCTTCTCCTTTGCAGCCAAGACCATTTCTCTGCCCTCTTTTCCCTTGAGATAAGAGCTCTCTCCTAGAAATTCCAAGCACAACAGATAGAGAAGGCCATCTTTCATCTTTGCATGTCTGCAACTGCCCTCCTGGGGCCTTGAACCAGGCTATGGGGACAGGCAACTGTATCTGAGGCCTCCATGCATACAGCACAGACCTAAAATTCCAGGGATGTTACCTATGTTGTTGTTGTCCTTGCTGTAAGGCCCCCATATTGACCCAGTTCATTACTGAATGATAAAGTAATTTCCCTTAGAGACCAAAACCCAGTTTTCTGCACAGGTGGCAAGCTGGAAATTCCCCATAATTCTATCAGTGTAAGCAACCCCATTTATCTGAAAATCTGCACTCTCTGATTAGGCCTATTTGGGCAGAGCTGCTTTTCTTTGCCTTGTCTTTGCATTTTCTTATGTGGTTATATTCATCTTTAAGAATCAGTCCAATTCCTGTGTCAAATTTTAAAATCCCAACTAACTTATATTGAGCTACCAGGAAATTCCACATCATGCTCTTTTAGAGCTTAATTACAGAAAAACAAGGCTGACTTTGAGGAACTATCTGCACACAATAGACTTCCAGATGGATGTAAAGTATGCTTAATATTGATAGTTAGTTCTGTAATTGCCAGAAGAGTTCAGAATGAGAGTGATGTAATTAGATTTTATTTGAAGCTTTCTCTTACATTTCAAAAAGGGGAGGGAATCAATATATTATCTTGCTAAGAAGTAAGAGTAAGTGAATCACCAGTCTGTCTTAATTTATTGTATGAGATGAAGAGAATAATATTTCACTTCTCTGAATGATACTTTATATCATGAATAGGTACTGTGCTACTTTTAGTATCCCCCCAAAAAAAGATTTTCACTGCTGACTCCCATGTAACTGATAGTAGAAATGACACATAAAGTGTGTAGATGACCTTTTATCTCAGTTTATGTACTGAATGTTTCCTTTATTGTGCTACAGTGTGGCTGTTGCAAAGGAATAAATATATTTTAATTATCAATAACAACAACAAGGCAAAATAGCAGATAAAATGGTAAGTTTTCTGCCCTTCTTCATGTGAGAGAGAGTTGGAAGAAGAGTGTGTTGAGAAAAGAGGATACAAGGTGTAAAGCATGTGACCTGATTTGAGCCAGTTTCCAACAATCTGAGCTGAGTAAGATCATTCATGTCTCTTTTCTTGTCATGTAGAATATAAGACTAATAAACATATCATGTTTTTGTCAGCCGTTGCTTCTAGGGTGTTGTGTAACAAGCAGGCCCTAGATTATTGGTTCACAATACAATTATCTCTTTCACACTAATGACGGATTAGTTGAGGTTCATTTGATCTCAGTTGGTCTTGGCTGTGCTCAGCTACGCTGCAGACTTTGGCTTGAGTAGGGACTTGACCCAAGTTCTATGATGTTGTAAAATTAATGTGGAGCCCTCCCTTCCCACAGAAGATATGAGAAACCCAGTGAGAAAAACATCTGAAGTCTTTTTTGGTTTTCACCTAAGTATAATGATGTCATTCTCATCCACATCCCGTGGACCAAAGCAAGTTATTTACCCAAGCCTGAAATCAGATGAATGGTAGAATGTGTTCCACCCCATAAGGAGCACAAAAAGGACATGACTGAAAGTAACTATAAAGGAGTCAACCATTCTAATGTACATCACATGGCTATTATAAAAAGTTCAGATGACATAAACTAAATAAAGGACCAAGCAGGGCTGGGTCGTAGCTCATTGGTAGAGAGCTTGCCTACCATGTGCACGGTCCTGAATCTGAGTCTCAGTATTATAGTTTACATCTAAAATGGCCCCTGAAGCCTCACATGCTCATGGATAGGGTTTTTGGATCATAGGAACTCATGAGTAACTTGCTGTTAGGGGTAGGGCCTGCTCAGAAGAGGTGTGTCACTGGGGGAGTGACATGGAAGGGTTCGTCCCTCTCCACACTTCCCTGTATCCTCTGCTTCCTAGCAGACATACCACAAGCTCCTTCTCCTCCTCAGTGCCCCTGTCCCATGATGTCCCACCTTAGAGCCACTGGACTCTGAACTGAAGCCTCTGAAAACTGCTAACCCAAAATACACTTCTCACCCTCAAGCTGTGAGTGTCAAGTATTGAGTCCCAGAGACAAGAAAGAAAGCAACTAGGATGCACTTAGCACCACCAAAAAATTAATAATAATCATAATCATATTCATAATAAAGAAGGCAATAAGCACATAATAGTCACTGAAAATATGATAGCTATTACTGGCTATTTGATTATGTCATCTTAAAATTGCTAACACATTTCTCAGCCCACTCTGCTGAATGCTTACAGGTTGGCATTATAATCACTTGACAGTCATGAAGAGAGTAAATCTTTGCCAAACAAGTGTTTTGTCCATTTCAAGCCATACATATCATTATCCAGGTTGTGCCCAAGACGTGGGTGAGGAAATGTGTCTGGAGTTTGCATTGGTTGGTTTCAAGAAATCAACATATCTCTACTTTCCACATTAGCTGGACAGATAAGAACAGGCTTTGGCCCTCTCCTTAGTCTGCTAGTGACAATGTTAAAGATTGTGTTGCCAAACCAAGGAATTGATGCAAATTGTTAAAAAGTTCAGAGTGTTCTATCATTTGCACTTGGTGAGACCTCACTAGATTTAGAAATTGCTTTTTTATGAATTGGTGCTTTTACATATGTTTTTAAACTTTATGATATTTCTTCCTTGGGAGCGAAGTAGCTTTTTTAAGAATTACATCTTTGGGGTTCAAAAAGAGAGAGAAATCCCTTTAAAATATCCTGGGCAGACAATAGCAACCCTGAAATACTGTTTAATTCTGACTAATTTGTTCTTCTAGATTGAACACCTCCTAATCTCTCTGAGCCTTTTGTCTTCAGCTATGAAGAGAGTTGACTTATACTTTACAATTTCATCAAGATAAAAAAAAATTATACGATCCTAACCTAATTCCTGCTCAAATTAGAAAGAGCCCCTGTAGCAACTTAGCCCAGAGGTAGACATGAAGTCTGTTTGGTGGGTACCTGTTTTGCGGGCTCTAGGTTCACCCCACAGGCTCTTAGTGAAGAATTTAACCCAGAGTGGTTCTCTGAGGCATAATTTATTTTTCCCCTTCTTTTCTACCCTCTCTACTTGATCTCCAACAAATACTCAACCTGTCTATTCCTCTCAATCTCCAGGGTAACCTCCCTGGCTGAATTCATTCCCTCTCACCCTGTATGGCAGAGCCTTGTAACTGGATTTTCTCACCTCAGTGTAGCCCCACCCCAAGCTGATCTCTATACAGCCACCAGAATGGTAAATATGAAATAAAAGTCAGACTATCCTTACTTTCATGACCCAGTATTTTCTTTTTTTATTTAAAAAAAGAAAGCAAAACAGTAAAAAGGTTGAAATGGCACAGAATTTCAAAAAAATAACATTAAGAAATCATCACTAGTTGACATTACATATTGCTATCTCAGTAGTTATTCAAGTTACAAAATCAAAGCATAAATATGGACAATGACAGCACAAACTATTGTTTGATGAATTGCCAAAAATTTAGTAGTATGGTTATCTATCTTGCATACTTAAACATATATTCAGTTATAAGTGTATACTTACAGGTTATTCTTTCCTTTCCAGCACTTTCTTTCCCTTTCATTATTACAATATCTTGTACATTTTAGATCTTAGTACTCTTTCAGTTTATTATTATCATTAATTTTTACACTAGAGAGACAATACAATATTTGCAGAAAGGATGAAAAAGATGTATTTTTATACAATGGAATATTACTCAGCTATAAAAAGGATGATCTTGAGGTTTTTATAGGTAAATGGAGGCAACTTGAGACTCTCCTCATAAGTGAAATAAATAAGAGTCATATTTATAAACTCAGTATTTTCTTATTCCTGGAATACATTCCTGTCTTCCATGGTTCCCAAAGACCCACAGCCCTTCACCCCTGACTTCCTACTCTTCCTCTAGCCTCCCACCCCCAGATCACCATGCCACAGTCACGCAGGGTTGCTTTTGGTCTTGGTCATGCTAAATTCATTTCCTCCCTTCTTTTCTCTACCCAGGCATTCTGCCAGAGTGGTGGCCCTCAGCTCTGATGTCACCTCCTCAGAGAGCTTTGCTGAGCATCTTTCTAAAGCGTCCTCCTCTCCACCCTCAGCCTCTACCATCTCACATGCCTTTAGATTTCTTATCCCTGCAAAATGGTCTTGCTTGTTGATCTATTTGCTTCTTACATAACACGTGTCCATGAAAGTTCAGTCCCGTCTCTGCTAGATCCTCAGTCACTAAATATTGCTTGGAATACACCACATGTTCAACAAATAACTGTCAGATAGATAAGGTCAGCTGGCAGGTGCTGCACATGATCTAGTCAGATTCAGAGAGAGTGAGGGGTCAGGACCATATTACCCTGGGAGAGCGAAGTAAAAAAATTATAATGCAGAGTACCTCGATCTCATGAGGAATGTCAAGATTCTAGAATGTTCTGAGAGGGGAAAGTAGAATCTGGACAGACTTCGCTAAGATCAACACACAAACCACTCAGTGCTGGAGTGACTTTCTCCGCCCAAGAATAAAAAAGACTCAGTGTCCCAAAGGACCTAGTAGGTGAATCTGAAGATGGTCATGTGCTGCCCATGGGTGGAAGCAGCTTAGCCTTAATTCCTGGGCTCTCAGTTTCTGTCTTGGGCTCCTTTTCAGTGATATGAATTTAGTGGCAATAGTGACTGTCATAAAGGCTTAAGGAAAGAGCTAAATCCAATATATGAGAGTCCTGGCTCTTAGCCATCAGAGAATGAAGGAAAAAAAACTCTTCACATAGACTAAAGATCTATTCAGCTATTGACCATATTATACATACACAATATGTACTCAGGAAGTAATGGTCTCATTTCCTTTCAAGGGATTATACTGTTGAAGATGTTTTTTGGTTCAAAGGAACCCCTAAAGTGTTTTAAATAACAGGAATCTATTTTCCTCCTATGACATGAGGTTCAGTAAGAAGGACCCAGAGCTCGGAAGTCCCAGGTGGGCTTACCTGATACTCTCTTGACCTGCTACCTAGGCACCAAGTCTCTACCTTAGCTTCATTCAGGTGTCTCCCCAGTATTGCTGAAGGACAAGGGAAAGGAAATGGTCTCCCTGTCTCAGTGTCTCCCTGGTTCCTTCTCTCTCAAAGTTTCCCCAATATCACGGGTATTTTTCTTTCACTCCAACTCCTCCAATATCCCCTCTCTAGCTTTTTCCACTTTCTCTGTGCCATAAAGCCTGGCCTTCCAGGATTTAGGTAGCACCCCTTGGCCTCTCAATTCCAAGGGCCATTGGCTCTTGGAAAATCCACAAGTCCCCAGGGTTCCCCTGCCACAGTTACAGCTGGTTTCTCTGGCTCAGGTCCCCATTCCCCATTCTCCCTAGCATGGCAATGGCTCCCCACCAATTCAAGCCCCACAGCAGACTCCTTTAAACACCCCTGGCAGGCCTTGCTTACCCCTGCCCAGAAATTTGTAAATAGTCACTTTACTAAATTCTCTTTAATTACCCTGACTGAGGAAGCCATCTGTTTCCTGCTGGGACCCTGACTGATACAAGAACAAAAATCTTTCTCAGAATCTGCCCAGCATGCCCATGCCTCTTTCTGCCAGCTCTCATCTACCAAAAGAAAGAGAAAAACAAATCAAAAATCTTTCCTGCAGGCCTCAGTGTCTAAGATTGGCCCACATAAGGGAGCCTGGGAATGCAAGTGTCTGACATTTCCAGAGAACCAAGGGTCCACTGATTGGTAACCAATAATGTCTGACTTGGAAGTCACAGTTCTTTGTCAAGGGAAGAATGCCTGGCACATACCTCAGGAGGCTGAGGCAGAAACATCACGTGCCCACAAGTTTTAGGACACCCAGGGAAACTTGCGCCTCTTGGTTTTCTAGCAGTTACAGTGGGTATAGTGGTGGTGAGCTATGAAAACTCCAACACAGGACACAAGGGTGCTGGCTCAGGAAGTGCCATGCCAAAAGATGTTCCTGGCTGTTTGGAGTTCATCCCAAAGCTGGCTCATCACCTCACTTCACACTTCATCAGAAAAGAGACTCAAAATAACCATTGAGTAAGAATCTAAGACTCTCTTTGGATATCATCTAGAGACACCAGTGTGAGTCTCCTGGATTCCTAAGTGAAACAATCTTGTCAATATCATTCTTGATACTTTGCCAAACCTCAGGGGCGGGATGTACGACCTGGGTGAATATAGAGCCATGAACAGGGAAAAGGAAGAATATCTCAGAAAGGTCTTCTCCTTTTGCTGATTCAGAGATTGCTGCTGTGATTATCCAGTTTCTGAGGATGTTCTTACTATATTTGATAAATATCTGACATAGAAAATTGACCCTGTTTTATCCATGTGAGAGGGAACATAGCCAACAGTAAGACAAGGAGTAAAACCCAGTGCGCGGTGCTGAGCAGAAGTTAGGAAAGAAGCCATAACACAGGAAGGAGGATTCTATTCTTTCTCTAATAGCAGCCCCTAGAAGACCTGGATACATATACAGAAGCTTTAGTTCACCTCCTGGCCCTGCATTTCCAGGCTCACAGCTGTAGTACACATACCTTGTTGCATGATTGACAGCTGAGAAGGCAGTTACAGTGGGTATAGTGGTGGTGAGCTGTGAAAACTCCAACACAGGACACAAGGGTGCTGGCTCAGGAAGTGCCATGCCTTCAGATACTCTTCTTTAGAAGTGTTTCTCATGCCTGATATGTCCAATTCCTCTTTCTGGCCAATTCCACAGCCTGGGAGGTCTATGCATTTATATATCAATCATCACTTTGGTAAAACCAAAGCTGGACTCACTGGCAAGAGGATTCCAATCTTCCACCACCAAGAACCCACCAGTAACTTCCAAACCTCTTTTATTAAATCAGAGAGTTATGGGTTTTTCAAATCGTGACCCCATCACAGTTGTCAAAAAAACATTAAGCAGGGTAATCAGGGCCAGGGTGATAGCTCAGCAGTATAAGCATCTGCCTGGCAAGCCAAGGTCCTGAGTTTGATTCTCAATACCCCCCAAAAAAACTTAAGCAATAAAAGAGTTAAGCACTAAGTGAAGCTGTTTGCATAAATTATATCTGTTAGTATTTATAGTATTAGAAACTAAAATTCATAAATGCTGGAAACATAAATTTATTAATTTATTTATAATAAGATATATCATTAAATGTTAACATGACAACACTTTTTAAAGAAAAATATTGAAAGGAAAAAAGATAATGAAAAGAGTACAGTTGCTTTGTATTTGTGTGAATCTATTTAAAATTTGATCTTTAGAAAACCAGTTGGGTTTTTATATTTGCTTCCGCACCTTATCTGCTATGACAACATATAACTCATAGGCCTGCAAAAAGTTTACTATATATTCATGAGAATGAGAAAGGAAAAACAAATCTTGGAATTGTTGAGAGTCATTTAGTCAATTTCCATCTTCTTTTCTGGGGCTGTTGCTCCATCTTTGATTGTTGATTTTCAAACTTACACTGTTCCCGTGAAATAGTTTTCAGGATCTCATGAGAACAGCATGGAGCACAGTGTCTAAGAGGAGGGGCACTTGGAGACTTCTCTGTAGCTTTAGGTGAAAACCGCTGCTCTGCTGAGGTACTTGATGGGTCAAGCGGGAAAAAGAATAGGTCAAACCCGCCAACCTCACTCATGGGTATGGGTCAGAAGACGTCATGTAGGTTTCCGAGGAAAACACTTTTACTTTTCTCTCTGGATTATCTCAGAGCAGCTGAGCAGAAGCAGGTGCTACCTGAGAAGTCAAGGGACAACCACAGGAGCCCTAAAGCTCTTTCCTGCCCCACTAGCCATGGTCATGGTGATTTGGGGTGAGGCGGACCAGACTGGGGGCTACCCTCTGCTGCTGACAACTCTGTCTCACTGTCCTCACTTATGAGGTGCAGATCATGTCATTAGCACATTTCCTGGGGTGGTGTAAGAGCTCAAAGGCACAGCATACTTCCCACACTTAGCACACACCTGAGGCAGTGCATACTCAGTAAATGTTCATTCTTGTTACAATTGTTCATCATAACCTAGGTAGGAAAGCAATTTTCTTATTTGAGAATAGTAAACACTTTCATTGACATCATGCTTAGCAATTCTATAGCATTTTGCATGGCCTCCTATTTATTACAAAATAATTTGGGCATTTGGCAAAATTCCTATCTTGAAAATTTATTCTCATTAATTTTATTGTTTCCCCTGAAGATTATAGACATAGAAAGTCAAAAATTCACTGTGTATTTTGTTTTGTTGTTTTTTGACTAGATATCGAACCCAGAGCTTCACAGTGTGTTGTAACTCCAGTCCTATTTATTTTTTTTCTTTTTTTCTTTTCTTTTCTTTTTTTTTTTTTCCTAAACACAGAGTCTCACTTAGTTGCCTGGCCTGGGCTTGAGCATACGATCCCGCTGCTTTGGCCTCCAGATTGGCTGGGATTATAAATGTGCTGACCACACACGGCCATCTTGTGTATTTCTGTTCTTAGTCTGCTTGTTTTCTCTAATGGTGTCTATCTGTGAAAGACTCAACACTAGAGTTACTAATGTCATTATTATAAAGTGGACTCTGGACTGAATATATAACCTGTTTTAGGAAGGGCCTGTATTTCAGATACACAGAAAAAGCTGCAGTAACCACCGTGAATGGATTTTGAGAACAGCAATCTGTGAATTTCATCTCTTTTGTTGTTTGGTTTTGGTTTTTGTTCTTTGCTTTTCTTGTCTCTTGGTTTTGTTTTGTTTCTCCTACCTTTGACTTGCATATCCACCAAACTACAAATAATGCTTCTTCAAAGTGAGTTTCTGTGTTGACACTTCTATTGACATTCTGCTGTGAAGAACCCATAGGACCACCATCCCTAGTGGACCACATATCTCAATTTAGAATGTGAATCACATGACCCCTGGCTGCATATGGATCTGCCTTCAGCAAGAGTCCCAGGATGAGACCTGAGCGTCCATCACCTCCACCATATACATCCATCGTATCCACTGATTTCTGTACCGGGCTCCTTCAAGTCTGTGCCTGGCTCCCATTTCACCTGGCAAGTACATTTGCATCTCAACCAATACCACTCTGAGTCTTTCCATGTAGGAAGTGAGGTGTTTCAGTGGACCTTGCCACATTCAAGTCTCCTTGATCATAATTGCATCAAGTATCCCCAGTAACCTTCAAGGGAACAACTTCCTTTTTGCAGAATTTTACATGTGGTACTCTGGGGCAACCAAGCAATTCTGGATTTATCATTTCAGTCAATCCCCATCACAACCCCATGTGGTTAATAATTTCTCCCTTTATGGATTCAGAATCTAAAACTCACCAAACATGGGGAATTTGAATAATCTCATGTACTTAGTGAAGGCTGTGAATGTAGATTGAATCTGGTTCTAATGTTTGTTCACTGAAAAGCCATATTTTTAAGACTCTTTTCGACAGCATTTAAAACTCTTCTGTAGCAACAAAAAAAAGTGGAGATTTTAGATAGCATCAGAGAAGACCTAATTTGAATAGATTGTGATTGGGCCCCTAGTGGCTTTGGAAGAAATCACTAACTCAGTGGCTTCCCTGGGCCTTCTTGGATGAGCAGGGGGAAGGAAATCAGGATTGGCTTAACATGATGTATTTTGTTGATCACAAGGGACAATTCCCTTTGTCTGTGGAAAGGAGAGTGTGAGACAGTGGGAGGTGAGGTCACCTGATCAAAACCAGTATCTCATACTTTTAGGACGTTGTAATGACCTATATGAGAGTCCTGGGATTTAAGATTATTCCCTAGTCTTGTGTTACATTTCAGTAGCCCATGAGCACTGCACTCAACACTGCGACACACTGAACAGCCCCTGAAGTAAGCTGGTAACAGCTTGAAAGTGGTGAGTATATCTTACTCCACTTTGAATCCAGCAGGAAAAAAAATACTATTTTGAAAGAAATCCAAAAATGGTGCATAAATCAACAACTGGAGCATGGGATTAAATATGATTGAGCCACAATGTACTTTTATATAAACTTCAGAAGCAGGCAAACTACAATCTCTACAATGAGATGTTAAATGATGATTATCAGTAATCCCAGCACTGAGAGAGTTTCAGGCTAGAGGATCACAGGTTCAAGACGCACTTATGTGACTCAGCAAGCCAAAAACTAAAATGGCTGGGGATATAGCTCATTGGTAGAGCACATAAAAGGATGGAAACAGAAATGCAGTAGGGGTACTTGCTTTGTTGGGCTTGGGGTTAAAACATAAGCTCCAGATGAACAGGGTATCACTTGGGCAATGTAAATCCAGAAGACACAAAATCTGGGGGAAAAATCAATGCAAAAGCATTTCGCATGAGAAAGACCTATCTTGGAATTCATCCAGCCTCCAGAAATGAATGTGTGCTTGGAACAAACACTGTCTGATCTCAAAGGGAGGGACACCTATGCTACTAAACCAAACACAGGATAGACACCCAGATGATGCATTCACCAGAGGTTTCACACAACCCCTCGCTTCAGTTTCTATAACAATAATTATTCAGCTTTTTGGCTATTATTTGAAAACTAGTAGCAAAACTGAAAAGAAAAAAATATTTGACATACAGTATTCCTCATGAACATAGACACAAACTCATCAGGAAAAGATTGTAGAAAGTCTAGTCCCAAACTACATAAATAGGATATTATATCATAGTCAGGTGAGGTTTATTCTAAGAATTCAAGGTTTGTTTAACATTTGAAATTTAAGCAACGTATTTCAGTGAATTTGCAGACTAACAAAGAAAAATCACATGATTATCGCAAGAGTTGCTGAAAAAAGCATTTGAGAAAAACTAACATCCATTCATCACGAGGAAACATTCTCACCTGAAAGAAATTGTCCACAAAAAGAATCTTACAACTACCATCACACCTAGAGATGAAAGTGTAAAAGCTTCTTCTCTTCCAACGGTAATGAGCTGTTCATTCTCACTATTTCTGACCACCTTTCTAGATGCGGTCCCTGTTAGTGCAATAAGGTAAGAAAAAATGAAAAACATTTGAGTTGGCAAAGCAGATGCAAATTTTTTAATTAAAAATAACAGACAGAAAGAAAACAAATATGAACAGGAGAAAATAATAAAGATCAGAAAACAAACTTTTATCAAACTATCAACATCACTTTTCATATAAATTAACATTTTGATTCTTACATTTCTATAAAAATAAAAAAGACTCAGAGTAGTCTAAACAATTTTGATGAAGGAACATTAGAGCTCCAACCCTCCCCAATCCCATGACTTATCAAAAAGTTACACGTCATGACAAAATGGCATTGATATCAAGATAGACAAACTACCAGAGTATCAATATAAACTTCCAAAATAGATACCCACATAACATTTAATTTCTGGCAAAGATGCAAAAACAATTAAGTGGACAAAGGATTATACCCTCAATAAATGTACTGGAACAACTGGATAGCCACATGCAGAAAACTGAAACCTTACAGCATATCAGAAATTTCTTAAAACATCCAAAAGTCAACTCAAAATAGCTCACAGTGGGTTAGTTAAAGTGAAGGTAGATGTGGCCTGGGTTGTCACTTGGCTGAAATCATTCTCTCTTGGACAACATACATGTTTTTTCCTTATCATACTAATTAAAAATGTGATCATTATGCATGCATGACACATTTATTTCACTATTAATTATGTTTTCAAGGAGCATCCATTTACCTATAAAAATGTCCAGTTTACCATTCTTCTGTAATTCCTCAGTCAATGGGTATTATGTTGTTTCCAAGATCTGGCTATTATAAACTGTGCTGCTATAAACATGGGTGCACATACATCACTGTGCTATGATGTTTTTAATTCTTTTGGGAAGATACCCAGAATGGGAATAACTGGGTCGAAGGGACCTCCAATCCTAGTTTTTTAAGGAATCTCCACACTGATTTCCACAGTGGTTGCACCAATCTGCATTCCCACCAACAATGGAAAAGGGTTCCTTTTTCACAGCATTTGTTATTGGTTGATTTCTTAATACTAGCCATTCTTTCTAGGGTGAGGTGAAACTTCAGTGTTGTTTTAATTTGCAACTCTTCAATGGTCAGTTATGTTGAACATTTTTTCACACATTTATTTGCTGTTTGTACTTCATCTGAGAAGTGTGTGTTCATCTCAGATGTCCATTTTTGGACTGAGTCTTTAAATCTGGGAGGACTGATTGTTTTTAGTTCTTTATATATTCTCAATAATAATCCTTTAAAAGAAAACCCACAGAATGGGAAAGAATTTTAGCCAGAAATCCCTTAGACAAAGGACTTATATCTAGAACATACAAAGAATTGAAAAACATCGAGCCCCCCCAAATTCAAAGACCCTCTCCAAAAATGGGCATCTGAAATAAACACACCTTTCTCAGATGAAGATATACAAATGGCAAATAAATACATGAAGAAATGTTCATCATCACTGTCATTTGAGAAATGCAAATTAAAACAGCATTGAGACTTCATCTCCCTCCAGAAAGAATGGCTGCCATCGAGAAATCAACCAATAACACACACTGGCGAGGCTTAGGGGAAAAAGGAACACTTCTCCACTGTTGGTGAGAGTGTAGACTGGTGCAGCCACTATGGAAATCAGTATGGAGATTCCTCAAAAAACTAGAATTGAAAGTTCCATTAAATCGAGCTATTCCCTTCCTGGGTATTTTCCCAGAAAAATTGAAGAGGTCACATCACAGCAGTATATGTGTACCCATGTTTATAGTAGTGCAATTTGTAATAGCTAAATCTTGGAAATAACCAAAATGTCCATCAACTAAAGAATGGATAAAAAAGATGTGGTATTTTTATATAGTGGGATTTTACTCAGCTATAAAAAAATGTTGATATTGAGACTTATATAGGTAAATGGGGGCAACTTGAGACTATCCTAAGTGAAATAAATCAGACTCACATTTGTAAATATATTGTCTCTCTAGTATAAAAATAATAGACTTTTACCCTGTCTGGTGAGCAGCTGTGAGTGTGGCAGGCTTTGGCAGCCCACAGGAGAGAGACCCTGGTGTCTCAGAACCTGCACCATGCAGCAACCTGGGGTACCAGGAGAACAAGGAACTCCTCCCCTCTGGTGAGCAGCTGTGAGTCTGCCAGTGCATGGGCTGAGAATCAAACATCTCATGTCATCTTATCCTCCATCCCATCCCCCCCCACTTAGCAAGTGGGAGCCAGTGAACTGGACATCTTGTGAAAGATTGGCTATGTTGTTTTGTATGAATTCTCCATATACAAAGATATGGACAACCATTTGAAAGAAACCAAGAGACAATATGACAGATAGTGAAGATCTCTGGTTGTCTAGCTTTGAAATTTATGCTTTCTTATGTCCTGTTTTGTTCTGTTTTGTTGTGTTTAATTTTACCCCCTTTAAAATAAATAAATAATAATAATAAACTGAAAGTAACAAGATCCAAAATGAATAATAGATATTATAATAATGAAAGGGAAAGAAAATGCTCTAAAGGATATAACTGTGTGTATGTTTAAGTGAGCAAGATAGATAATCATACTACTAAATTTTTGTTAGTTCATCAAACAGAATAGTTTGTACTGTCATTATTTGATTGTCCACTTTTTATGCTTTGATTTTGTAACTTGAACAACTACTTCTAAGATAACAATATGTAATTTATCAACTAGTTATTTCTTACTGTTTTTTTGAAATTCTGTAATATTTCTACCTTTTTTTCTGTTTCACTTTTTTCTCTAAATAAAAAAATTATAATAATAATAATCCTTTATCTAAGGAAAAGCTGGCAAATATTTTCTCTCACATAGTGGGTTGTTTCTTACTCCATTGGTGGTTTCTCTTGTTGTGCAAAAGCTTTTCAATAGGATGAGATCCCATTTGTTGATTCTCTGCAAAAAGTCCTGTGCACTCTGGATTTTATTCATAAAGCTTTTGCCTACTCCAATATCTTGAAGAATTTTACCTACTCTCTCTTCCAGCAATTTAATGTTTCTGTTTTAATATTAAGATCTTTAATCCATTCTGATTTTAGCTTAGTACAAGGTAAAAGATATATGTTCAGTTTTAATCTTCACTATGTAGAAAGCCCGTTTTTCCAACACCCTTTATTAAAGAGACTATCTCTCTTCCAATGAATGTATTTGACACCTTTTTCCAAGATAAGGCAGCTTAGTGTGTCTGCAGTTATTTCTGTATCTTCTAATCTATTCCATTGATTTTCAAGTCTGGGTGGGTTTTTTTTTCCAGTACCACACTGTTTTTATCACAGTAGCATTATAGTATAATTTCAAGACAGGGTTTGTGATGTTCCCTGTCTTGTCTTTGTTGCCCAGGATCACCTTTGCTACTCTAGGTCTCTTCTGAGTCCAGATGAATTTTAGGATTTTCTCAAATTCTGTGAGATATGCTATTGGAATTTTGATTTGAATTGCATTGAATCTGTATAACGGTTTTGGAAGTATGGCCATTTTCACTATATTGGTTCTTCTTACCCAAGAACATGAGCTATCTCTCCATTTTCTAATATCCTCACCAATCTCTTTTTTCAGACTACTATAGTTTTCAATGTAGAGGTCTTTTACATCTTTCATTAGATTGAATCCTAGATATTTATTTTTAATGCTATTGTAAAAGGTATAGTTTCCCTAATTTCTCTCTTAGTGAGTTTGCTATTCATGTACAAGAAGGCTATTGATTTTTGAGTGTTGACTTTATAACCAGATACATTAATAAATTTGCTTATTAAAATCTAGAAATCTTTTGGTGGAGTCTTTGGGGTCTTCTAAATAGAGTATTATATCATCAGCAATTAATAATTTAACTTCTTCCTTTCCTATCTTTATTCCTTTTATTTCTTTCTCTTGTTTAATTGCTCTGGCTAAAATTTCTAGGATTTTGTTGAATAGGAGTGGAGACAGTGAACATCCTTGTCTTGTTCCTGATTTTAGAGTGAAAGCTTTCAATTTTTGTCCACCTAGTATGATGTTGGCTGTTGGTTTGTCATAGATGGCTTTTATCTATTCCAATTTTCTGTAGGGTTTTTTTTTTATCATGAATGGGTTCTGCACTTGGTCACAAGCTTTTTCTGCATCTATTAAGATGATCATATGATTTTTGTCATTGGCTCTGTTAATATGATGTATTACACTTATGGATTTATGTGTTTTAAACCATCCCTACATACCTGCGATGAATCCCATTTGATCATGCTGTACAGTCTTCTTGATGATTTGTTGCAATCTGTTTGCCAGTAATCCTTATTGAGGATTTTTGCATCATTGTTTATTAGGGAGATTAACCTGTAATTCTGTTTCTTAGTTGAATCCTTTTCTGGTTTTAGAATCAGAGTAATGCTTGCTTCCAGGAATGAATTTGGGAGTATTTTTTCCCTTTCAATTTCACTGAAGAGTTTGAGAAGTAGTGGTGTTAGGTCTTCACTAAATTTCTTTCAGAATTCAGCAGTGAATCCATCAAGGCTTGGGCTTCTCTTTGTTGATAGTTTTTTCATTACATATTTAATTTCATTTATTGATACTGTGTTATTTAGGATTTTTATATCTTCTTGATTCAGCTTTGGTAATTCACCTGTATCTAGGAATCTGCCCATTTCTTCTATATTTTCCATCTTATTGGAATACAAGTTTTCAAAGTAAGTATAGATGATTTTGTGGATTTCTACAGGGTCTGTTGTAATTTCACTCATTTCATTCCTGATTGCATAGATTTGATAAAGTTGGCCAAGCATTTGCCAATTTTATTTAATCTTTCAAAGAACAAAGTCTTTGATTCTTTGTATTGATTTTTTTAGTCTCCAGTGTGTTAATTTTTGCTCTGATCTTTATAATTTCCTCCCTTGTATGAACTTTTGACTTAGCCTGCTCTTCTTTTTCTAGAAGTTTAAGAATCAACATTAAGTTGTTTATTTGTGCCTGCTCTGTTTTCATGATATGGGGATTTACTGCTATAAATTGCCCTCTTAAGACTGCTTTCATTGTGTCCCACAAGTTCTGGTATGCTGTATTGTCATTATCATTGCACTGTAAAAACTATGTTATTTCATCTGTGACCCATTGATTATTCAGTAGGGTGCTATTTAATTTCTATGTTTTGATGAAGTTCTTGTGGTTTCCTTTGGCATAGATTTCTAATTTCATTGCACTGTGGTCTGATAGTATGCATGGCATAATTTCAACTCCTTTACATTTACTTAAGCATGTTCTATGAGCAAATAAATGGTCTATTTTGGAGAATATGCCATGTGCAGCTGAGAAGAATGTATATTCTGATGTTGTGGGATGGAACACTCTACAGATATCTACTAAGTCCATTTGCTCAAAAGTTTGATTTAGTTCTAATACTTCATTATTGACTTTTTAGATGTCTTTTGTGACACCAGGGTATTGTGGGGTCTCAATACAATCGTGTTAAGGCTTATTTGATTTTTCATGTCCATTAGTAATTGTTTTATATAACTAGGTGCACTAATATTTGTTGCATATATATTTATGATTGTTATCTCTTCCTCTTGGATTACTCCTTTTACCAGGATGTAGTGACCTCCTTTATCTCTCTTAATCAATCTTGGCATGAAATTTACTTTATATGCAAATAAAAGAGCAACCCCTGCTTTTTTCTGAATTCCTGTTGCATGGAATATTGTACTCTATCCTTTAACTTTCAGTCTATGAATTTCTCTTTGGATTAAATGTGTTTCAAGTATACAGCATACTGTTGGATCTTGCTTCTTGATCCATTCTGCCAGTCTGTGTCTTTTGACTGGTGAATTGAGGCCATTACCATTAATTGTTAAAACTGATATGCATTGATTTCACTGTCATGTTATTTTCCTATTATTGGCTCTCTCTACCCCCCTTTTATTCTTTTTCCCTTCCTTCTAATTGTTTACCATTCTTGGTGGATTTCTTCTGTAGGGATTCATGTAATTGTAGTCCTTATTATCTCTTTCTAGAATGTCCTTCAGAACATTTTGGAGTGCTACTTTGGTGATCTTAAATTTCCTCAGATGTTCTTTGTCATGGAAGTATCTTATTCCTCCTTCAATTTTGAAAGATAATTTTGTGGGATACATCAATCTGGTTTGAAAGTTGTTTTCCTGTAGAACCTGGGGTACTTCACACCTAGATTTCCTTGACTTGAGAGTTTGTGCTGAGAAGTCAGCTGTAATTCTGATGGGCTTTCCTTTGTAAGTGATTTGTTTCTGTTCCCTAACAGCTTTTAAAATTCTATTCTTGTGTTGAATTTATGGAATCTTAACTATGATATGCCTGGATGTAGATGTTTTTTATCATTGCTAATTGGGATTCTATATGCCTCACTTACTTGTATGTCAAATTCTTTTTCTCTATCAAGAAAGTTTTCTGTCATGGTGTCTGTGAACAGGTTTTTAATGTCATTTGTGGTCTCTCTTGCTCGTTCATTAACTCCAATTAACCTTAAATTATTCTTTTGTGTCTCATCCAGCAGCTGCTGGATTGGTTTGTCATGTTCCTTTGCTAGTTTTGAGAAATCTTTCTTTTCCTGATCACTAAATGCAATCCTGTCTTCAATATCTGAGATCCTGTCCTCACATTGGTCTAATCTGCTTCGATTATTTTCAGTGGAGTTTTCATTCTCCTGGATATATGCTTGAATCTGCTTTATGGATCCAGTTTGTTTCCTATGTTGTGTTTCTATAATTTTCTTAAGTTCATCTATTTTTTGTCTGTATCTGCTCTAACATCACCAAGTATGGCATGTATTTTGGTAATCTCTGTAGTTATTTCAAAGATTATTTCTGATCCCATTTTTTTTCCAGAGCCTCATTCAATTGCTTTGTGACCCCTTTGGAGATCCCTGGTAGGAGCTTTCAGATTTTCCAGCATCCTTGGTCCCTGGGTTTACCTTTGGCGAACTAGGTGTCTCATATTTTGTCTGTTTAAGTGTCTTCTCATATCTTTTCACTGGGATGCAAAACAGTTATATACAATATATAAGCTTGTAATATATTGATTCTGTCCTCAAGGTTAAAGATTTAAAATAGATTAAAGAGAAAGAGATTACTAGTAGGTTGGAAGACAAAGATGGATCAAACCAATTTAGGGAAACTGATAGAAAAAACTGAGGGAAAAGGGCTGGAAGAGATAAAAGGTACAGAACAAAACCACACCCACAAGAAGGTTGGAAGCCATATTCATACTCAAAAAATATATATATATAAAATATATAATATATATTATATATGTATATATGATGTACTATATATATATATATATATATATATATATATATATATATATATATATATATATGAAACAGAACTAAAAAGCAGACTGGACAAACAAAAAAAAAGCAGTCCACTTCCAGGATTCTCTCTGGGTTCACTAGTAGACAGCCTGTAGAGACAGTGTCCCAGATTCATGCCATTGCATCCCTGCAAGCCAGGAGTTGCTGTACGACTGAGTAGCAGAGAACTTTAGCAGGCCTGCCTGAGACCAGACTCACTGGGCTCACTGCAGACCAAGCAGTTTCCCTGGGTCTGCGCCCAGCTAGGTGCTGCTGGAGGAAGCTGGCAACAATTCTGGTTCTGGATTTATCTGGCCCAGCTCCAAAATGGCTCCCGGCCAATCTCTCCCTCCCAAGGGGTGACCGAGTCCTCTGTGCTCACCACCAGCCAGCACAGTCCTCCACATTCCTCACTCCCCTCCACTGCTGAGTCTCTCCACAGAGGCCTCCAGGGTTATCAGCCACCACTGTCACCATGACCGTGTGTCCCCAGGTTCCAGCCGCTGCTCTCACACAATGAGTCCAGCTCCTGGCCAAGGCACTGCCAGCAACTGCCTTTTTCTTCGTTGAAGTTTTTCTTTTTACTTTCTCTGTGGGCTTTGATTCTTTCTGGGACCCAGATTCTTTCTGAGTCCAAGAAACCCACTTCCTTCCTTCTTGCTTTCCTCACCATCATTTATTCCCACGTCTAGATGATGCCTCTCGGAAAGGCTATTTTCTCTGCTGCTCACTACTCTGCTATCTTCCCAGAAGTCCTCTCAAACTTTTTTTTTAATCACAAGTAATATAATCATCAATGAAGACGACTGAAAAAAATCTATATTTTTAAAATTCCCCCTGGAACTTATAGCAAATTTAGCAACTTTATAAGCTACCTGGCTGATATTAAAAATTAATTATATATTCATTCACTATGAATAAACTACTGGAAATCAAAATATAGAAAAAATAACTGGAGATATCACTCAGGAACAATAGCCAAGCATATCTGACGTCTTATGTTCCATCCCCAACTCCACAAAAATAAATGAAAGTATAAATGAATGCATAATATATTCTTTATAATAGCATAGAAACGTAAGATACATGAAAAACCTTGCTGAAGGAAATTAAAGAATACTTTCGTAGATGAAACGGTATACCAGGTTCATACACTTGATATTGCTAAGATATACTTGATATTAATTCTCCTTCCATTGATAGAGGTTTACCGCAATTTCCCATTCAAATATTAGAAGTTCTTATTTTAAGAAAAAGGCAGATTATTCTAAAATTTATTTGGGAAGAATTCAACTAGCTAACCTTTCTGGTAAGTTGTGCAAGCTGTGCAGCTTCCAAGAAGAAACAAGTCAGCGCCTCCAGTGAGCGGACTGGCACATAAGCTGAAAATCATACCCAGCTTCCCCATAAGCAGCCCGCTGGTTCAGAGGACAGGCTGACTTGATATCAACTAAGGTACATAAAGCAGCTAAATGCTTGTATTGTCTGGTTGATTTTACAGGCCTGGGGCCAGCAGTCTGAGCAACTCTTGGGAGGATGACAGTATGCAATATAGCAAAAGTGAGGGATTTCTTCTCTCTTGTCACTGAAACCCAATGTTGTTCTCACTGTTTTGCTTTGCTCTGATTAGTTGCTTTATTCAATATTCTGTCTTGATTGGTTTTATTCTGTTCTGTTTTTGGTTTGATTTTCCTATACCTGATGGAATGGACAACTATTGTGAAGATAACAAGATATACTATGGTAGCTATTGTTGTTTTCCTAGTATTCTGCTTTGAGGTTCTGTACCAATTTTGCTGCTTTGTTCTGATTGGCTTTATTCTGTTTTGATTGTTTTTACTATCACTAAAATAAAATAAATAAGTAAATAAATAAAATTTATTTAGGCTCTCAAAGGACCAACTTTATCCATAATTATTTAAAGATGAACAACCTGAAAAATGTAAACTGCCTCTTTTCAAGACTTACTACAATAATCAATAAGTGTAGTATTGTTATGAGTTATAAAGAATAGTTCAATAGAATAGAAAAATTAGTTGTCCAAAAATCCACCCAGACATGAAAGGAACTCAGTTTGTGGAGAAATGCAAAAATATTTCTATTGCAAAAGGTAATCCCCCCAGCAAATGACACTGAAGCAATTGGGCAACTACCTAGGAAAAATGAACCCCAATTGTTACATCATACTACTGGCAAAAATTAACTAAAACAGGTCCAATTAAACTAAAAGTAAAGACTTCATTTGGTAGATAGTATGAAGAAGCATAAACTATTTTAAAATAATAGTAAATTATATTTCATCAAAAATTTTATAACTTAAAAAATAAAAAGGCACACCATGGACTACATTAAAATATTTACAAACCATATACCAGTATGCATCAAAAATCTTTCACCAAAAGTAGACAAGAACCTTAGTAACCCAATGGTAGGAAGACAACACAACTCAAATGCATACAAAAATCTTAATCAAAAAAAGACACACGAATGACAAAGAAAACCAGGAAAAGATGCTGTTCAATATCATCATCCATTAAAACAAAAAAAGTACATTAATACATCAAAACCACCATAGCACAAAACTACACACTCATTAAGGTGAATAAAATTTGAAAGATTTTAAGTACGAGGTGTTCACAAGGAAATGAAGCAACTGGAAGCATCACATAGTGCTTGTGGGATAGGAAATGGTGTGATTACTTTGAAGAGTTTAGCACTTTCCTGTAGTTACACACATATTAATCCTATCACCCAGGAGTCTCAATCTTTCATTTTATTTATATGAAATTTTACAAAGGACAAGAATATACTTTTAAAAACCTCATTA
>PVJX010031087.1:0-21317 GCA_004027295.1 Dolichotis patagonum
AGCACTGCCGGTGGTTGTATCCCTCATGGTTTTTTCTTGGGCCTACTTTACTTCTTACAATTTCCTTCAGATGATCCATGTTCATGGAGTCTGGGTTCTCTTGTGTACCTCTAGCTTCACCCTAAAATCCTCATATACTACCCTCTCAGTCACACACTGCCTGGCATCTCAACCCTTTTTCTGATATCTGGGGGAAGTTTTCCAGGCCCCACAACTCTTGCACTCTGCATGCACCTAAAACCGGCACCATATAGGTGATGCCATGATGTGCCACCAGCTGGAGCCGTAGCCAGGGTTCCTTCTCTCCTGGCTGTGGAGCTCAAGTCCATGGATTGCTGAGCACTCAGAACCCAGTTCCAAGGAACAAATCCCATAGGCTGCCATCATGCTGAAACATGGTTCTCTGCGGCTCTCTTCGGAAAGCAAAGTCTTTCAACTTGCAACCTTGAGGGTGCAAAGTGTGGAGTCCTGGTGGCTCCTGTGATGTCCTCTAGCCTTCTTTTCTATTGTACTCTTCAAAAATATGTGGCATTTTATTGTTAACCTTTTCATCAGCTAAGTTCTCTTTTCCATCTTTGTAGGCTTCAACTTCACTAGAACATTATTTCTGACAAAATTTAAAACTTTAAAAATCACTTTGCTATATATTTTGTTCTTGGTTTTCAATATATATCTGGCTAAAAGTCCCCAACAGTAACCATGCCACTGCCCCAACATTTGACTGCCTTGAAATTTCTTTTATCAGATTAGTGTCCTGCACTGAAACTCAGAATTATGTAAATTCTCTGGACATGAGCAACATACAGACAAATTTTTTATCAAAGTACAACACACATGCTAAAGACCAACAGCTAATGTAATCCTTGTTTCCAAATGGAACCCCATGAGCCTGGTCTTTACCAGATGTAATTTTTTTATTTTATGGAAAAAGATAATGCAAATTTCATCCCAAATAATAGGAGAATAGCTAAGAGAATAATTAGGAATAACTTAATGATTTAATAGCTTACATTTTGTTATCTTTAAATTAGTTGCTCAGGATACAAGATGAGGGCATAAAAATTCCTATAATTGATTTAGCATAAACCTTCCGTCTTAAGGGATTAAGAGATACTAACAGAATGACTGACTTGCATTTTTCCTTTTTTCCTACTGTCTTTCCCCCTTTCATATATTCAGCTTCCTTTTCCCTTTTGAACAATTTCCTCCCTCCTCACAGTATCTATTGCACATTTTAGATTTTATTTACTTTTTCAGTTTCTCATACCAGGCAGACAATACAATGTTCACACATGTGAATCTGATTATTTCACTTATGCATATGGTCTCAAGTTGCATCTATTTACCTATAAGAGTCTCAAAATTATTTTTCTTTATGACTGAGTAGTATTTCATTGTATAAAAAAATTCCACATCTTTTTTATCCATTACTCAGTTGATGGGCATTTGGGTTGTTTCCAAGATTTGGATATTACAAATTGTGCTGTTATAAACATGGGTGCACATATATCACTGTAGTATGATGTTTTTAATTCTTCTGGCAAGATACTCAGAAGGATAATAGCTGAATGGGATGTGACCTCTAATCCTAGTTTTTTGAGGAATTTCTACACTGATTTCCACAGTGGGTGTATCAATCTACACTCCTACCAATAGTAGAGAAGAGTTTCTTTTCCCCCACAACCCCTCCAGCATTTGTTATTGGTTGATTTCTTGGTGATATCCATTCTTTCTGAAGTGAGGTGGAATCTCAGTGTTGTTTTAATTTGCATCCCTTGGATGACCAGAGATATTGAACATTTTTCTATATATTTACTTGTCATTTGTATTTTTTCATCTGAGAAATGTATATTCATCTTCAATGCCCATTTTGAATTAGATATTTGAATTTGGGGGTCTTTTTAAATTTTTAAAATTCTTTTTGTGTTCTAGACATGAAACATTTTTCAAATTCTTTATATGTTCTAGACAGAAATCCTTTGTCTGAGGGAAAATTGGCTAAAAATTTTCCCACCCTATGGATTATCTTTTCACTCTGCTGGTGACTTATTTTTGATGTGCTAAAGCTTTTTATTAAGATGATATACTAGTTGTTGATTCTTAGAAGTACTTGCCATGCAGTCATGAACTCTTTATCTACCCTGTGTCTTCAAGATCCCTACCTCATTTATCTCCCAGTAGATTTAGTATTTCTCTTTTAGTATTGAGACCTTTCATTCATTGTGACTTTAATTTCATGCATATTGATAGATATGAGTCTAGCTTTAGTCTTTGGCATATGGAAAGCAAATTTTTCCAGATGATTTATTAAGGAGGCTTTCCTTTTTCCAGTGAATATGTTTAGCCTCTTTGTCAAAGATCAGGTGGTTGAGTGTCTTTGTAGTTGGGTCTGCATCTTCTAATCTGTTCTACTGATCTTCATATCTGTTTTTTATTTTTGTACCAGTCATTGAACTCAGAACTTTACACTTGCCAAGCAGGCACTGTGCTACTGAATTAAGCGCCCAGACCTGCATCTGTTTTTCTGTTTTGTTTTTTTTTGTTTTTGCCAGTACCATGCTGATTTTTATCACAGTAGCTTTGTAGTATAATTTCAGTTTGGGGATTGTGATGTTTTTTGCCTTGTCCTTGTTGCTCAGGATTGCCTTTGCTACTCTAGGTCTCTTCTGGTTCTAGATGAAATTTAGGAATGTTTTCTCTAGTCCTGGGAGGTGTGCTAATGGTATTTTTGATTAGGATTGCATTAAATCTGTATAGCAATTTTGAGAGTATGGCCATTTTCACAAGGTTGGTTCTTCCCATCCATGAGCAATGGACATCTTTCCATTTTCTGATATCCTTTTTGGTCTCCTTTTTCAGAATACTATAATTTTCAATATATAGGTGCTTTACTTCCTGTGTTAGATCAATTCCTAAGTATTTCATTTTTTTTTTGGAAGCTATTGTGGAAGGTGCAATTTTCCTAATTTATCTCTTAATGGGTTTGTTTGTGTACAGAAATATTACTGACTTTTTTGAGTGTTGACTTTGTATTCAACCATGTTACTGAATTTGGTTATTAAATCTAGAAGTCTTTTGATGGAGTTTTTGCGGTTTTTTACGCAAAGTATCATGTCATCTGTGAATTATGATAATTTAACTTCTTCCTTTCCTATCCTTATTCCTTTTATTTCTTTTGCTTGTCTAATTGCTCTAGCTAGTTTTTCCAGAACTACATTGAATAAGTGGTGATAGTGAGCAGCCTTGTTTTGTTCCTGGTTTTAGGGTGAAAGATTTCAATTTTTGCTCATTTAGTATGATGTTGGCTGTTGATTTGTCATAGGTGACTTTTATCAGATTGAGATAAAGGCTATCTTTTCCAGTTTTCTGCAGAATTGTTTTTATCATGAATGCATGTTGGAGTTTATCAAAGCTCTTTGTACTTCTCTGGAGATGGTTATGTGATTTTTGATGGTCATGTGGCTCTGTTTTCATGGTATATTTCTTTTATTGATTTGCATATTTTGAACTATCCTTGCATTCTGGGGATGAATTCTATTTGGTCATAGTGTATGATCTTCTTGATGATTTGCTACATTCTGTTGGCTACTATTTTATTGAGAATTTTTGCATTATGTTCCTTAGGGAGATTGGCCTGGAGTTTTCTTTTCTGGTTGAGTCTTTCTCTGGTTTTGGTATTAGGTTAATACTTGCCTCCAGGAGTAAGTTAGTGGGTATTACTTCCCTTTTGATTTCATTAAAGATTTTGAAACCTAATGTTATTAGGTCTTCTCTAAGTTTCTTATAGAATTCAGCAGTTAGTCCATTAGGACCTGGAATTTTCTTTGTTGGTGAGTTTTTAATTACATTTTCAATTTCATAGACTGATATTGGGTTGCTCAAAAGTTTTATATATTCTTGATTTAGCTATGTTAATTCATATATATCTAGAAATAAATCCATTTCTTCTGTGTTTTCTATCCTATATGAGTAAAGATTTTCAAAGTAGGTATTGATGATCTTCTGAATTTCCACAGGATCTCTACTGATTTCATATTTTTCTTACCTCATTTCTAAATTTGAGTCTTTTCTTTTCTTTTTTTTTTTTGGATAAGATTGGCTAAGGATTTATTAATCTTATTTATTCTTTCAAAGAAGCAACTCTTGAAAGTGAACACCCCCTTCCTGTTAGCCAGTGGTATCCATGTAGGGTGGGAAGAGATCCAAGCAATCAACCCACCCTTCCTGTGAGGCAGCGGCATCCATGCAGCCTGGGAGGAGACCAACTCACACTTTCTATGAGTGAGCCCAAGTGCAGGCTGGGAAACAAGAGCCTCCCCCATCTTACCGTAGATAACCACCTAATTCAGAGGAATGTAGGATGGGTTGATAGCAACTGAGGTACAAAGTCAACTTAATGCTTGTATTGATTGATTGACCTTGCAGGCCTGGGGCTAGTAGTTTGAGTATCTCTTTAGAGGATAAAAAAAATACAGTATAATAACTATCGGGGAGTTCCTTCTGTCTTGTTTTTGAAATTGAATATTGTTCTCACTGTTCTGTTTTGTTCCATTTTTTTTTGTTTTATTTCCTTAAAAAAGAAGCAACTTTTCAATTCATGAATTCTTTGAATTGTTTTCTTAGACTCAATTGTGTTAATTCCTCCTATCAAGCGCATTTCTGTCAGCATTCTGAACTCTGACCAGAATCTCCCACGAAGGTCATCTCAAAGCATTCTGGAGTTGTTTCTCCAAGCAATATCTCCAAACTTTTCCAGTTTCTTCCCACAAGCCAGTTTCAGAGGCTCTGAACCACATGGCTAGGTAGTGTCACTGCAGTGACTGTATTTTTTCTACCAAAATCTGTCTTAATTACTTTTTTATTTGATGAGACAAATGCCTGGCGCCCATAGTCTAGGGCAGAAGGGAGTATTTGTGGTCACAGTTTGTAGAAGTTCCAGTCCGTAGGTAGCTGGCTCCCAGGCAGGGTGGTTTGGCAGAGGGGCATTGTAGAGGAGGAACAGTGTATGGCAGAGCTGGGAAGAGGCAGCAAGCTGGGATTCTGCCTTCTTTCTGTCCTTTTATAAACTGCACCTGGGCTACAAGCAGAATTGATCAGTACCACCCACAACCCAGCTGAGCCTTCTGTTGTCTACACACAAACTCATGCTAAACAAATTTATTTATCACATGCATTTAAGGTATCACATACCCTTGATCTGCGCACTTCTGAAAGCCCCACCTATGAGTAAGGAGGCTTTGGGGGCATGTACAGACAGAAGCAATAATAAAGATTAACATCTGAGTTGGAAGGCTTCATAATTCAGTGAGCAGGTAAATCTTCCTAAGGTAGACTGGCATTATCCAACGTGCTAAAAGCCTAGAAAAACAATTTTTAAGGAGAGAAAATTGAATTATCTCTTTTGTGAATGCATGAACAATAATACTGAACTTCTCATGGCACTGGAGGGTCAGGTGCTGAGGCCTGCAGACTTTGACTGAGGTCTGCACCAGTAATTCCCTGGTTCTTAGTCATCTGAAGTTCACACCAGCTTTCCTGGAAGTCCAGCTTGCAGATGCCTCTGGTCAGGTCCTCGACATCTATACAGAAAGGAATTGCAGGGGCCCACAACAGTTTATAGTGAATTATATATATATTATAGATAAATCACATGTATTATATGTAAATAATATCTATTATATGTAAATAATGCCTATTATAAGTAAATATATATAATTATAAAAAGTCTTCTCCTGGTTCTAAGTCTGATTATGTTTTCATCTTACTGATCTTTCAAAAGCAGAGTCATTGGGTCACATTGGTATGCTCTACTTTTCTGTTTACAATTTTATTTATATCTACTCTAATTGCTAGTATTTCTTATTTTCTGTTTATTTTAATTCAATTTATCCATCTTTCTCTGGTTGGAAATTCAGATTATAAACTTTATATCTTTCTTATTTTAAGTGTATGCATGAATGCTATGAATTTCCCACTCAGTATTCTATTAGTGCACCACAAAGTTTTGAAGCATTGGTTTTCATATAACTCAAAATACTTTTCAATTTCTCCTGAGGTGTATTTTCTCCTGTGGTATGTGTAAGCATGTTTTTTAAATTTGCAAACACTGGGACTTTCCAATTCTACTCCTGTTAATTATTCTCAGTTTAACTGCACTGTGCTCTGCATATATACTTTGCATTATTTCTATTCTTTTAGATTTCTTGTGTTTTTGTTTTACAAATCATTTTCTTTATTGATCTGACTCTGTAATATGCAATTTTGACCTCCCTCTTGTGGAGTCAGTATATTTACATAACACGTCTTCATTCATTTTTTATCCCCTTTCCCTTCCTTCCCCCCTCTCCCCACCTGTGCCTTGATCCCCTTCTTTTCTTTGTACATGTCTGCAGTGTATGATGTTTACCCCCTCATGTGGGGTTGGTACACCAATGTGTTATTCCTTGTAATTTGGTAATGTTTGTTTTATACCCCAAAAGATAGATGTTTTTGGTGTCTGTTCTGCCTTGGCTGGAAAAACTGTATATTTTGCTTTTATTTTATTGCATGCTGCATTCTATAAATATAAAACTAATTTATTAGTTTTGCTGTTCAGTTTAACAATGTTCTCACTCGTTTTTCTGCTTGCTTGTCTGTCAGTTACTGATAATGCACTGGGGGTTTAATTTTTCCAGCTTCACCAGGCCCTGACTCTACGTTTCATTAGAAGTTGTACTGTGCAGTCTCCATGCTCTGGGACTCTTCTCCCAACTGGGCACTGCCTACTGAGGAGCACATCAGCTCCATTCCTCATTTTTAGTGCTGCGCCTTTGGTTTCTCCCCCTTCCTCTTGATTCTCCGCAATCCCCTCTGCATTTACGTTGGCCAGGCTCTTCCATGCCATCTGGTTTGTCCATTAGAGCCCCTACCATAGTACCACTCACAGTTATTTCAGTGAAATCCATTCCTCTAAATTTTTGTTCTGTTCCTTACATTATCCCTTCCAACCAGCTTTTGCATGCCTTTTAGCATGATTTGTTACTTTTTATTGATAGCTGGAAATGATGTATCTGGTAATAGGAACTCAGATAATCAGGCTTTTAACACAACATTTCATATTAACCTGTATAAGAAATGGACAGTGTTTAGAGTTTGGTCAGTTTGACTCCAGAGTTTTATATTCTTACACTCTCTTCATTGTTACTTTTTCTTCCCTTTGTCTCTGGCTTTCCTTAAGATCTTCTCTGAAAGTCTGTTTTACAGTCCTGTCAGTTGTAATCCACTTCCATTACAGGGGATCTTTTCTCACCCTGGGGTAGCGTGCTGTAAAAGGAAAGCTTTCTGTAACCTCTAACCAAACCTCAGTTTATTTTTTAATTGGACTCACTCCTTAGGCTGTGACCTTTAGAAGCATTTCTTAGTCCTTTTAGTGATTTCTCTGCTTAGCAAGTCAGGGGCTGCTGGAGCTAGCCTTCCTGACTGCTCCTTCCCGGAACCAGGCCAGAGAAGGCCCGTTGTTGTTAGGAGGGATTCTCTGGAATTCCCAGGGTTCATCAAAGTGGTTACCTTAACCTGGGCATAACTAAAACATGCTTACTGTTACCCTCTGCTTACTCAGAGGCAAAGGGGAATGTTTCTTCTGTCTCCACTGAGATCCTGGGGAGGCTTAAGGCCACAAATCCCTGGTGCGTCCTCAGGGCGCTAAGCCTGTGCCCGTGCAGTGTTTAACTCTCAAGCTAAGCCTTCTGCGTCTTCCAGCAACTCATCCTCATCTGAAAGTGTTCCCTCTAGCTTGAATTTTCATGGCCTTTGGTCTCAGTGAGCCAGTCTGAGTCGTGTCTCTGTCTTTGTCTTTCCTGTGGTCAGTGAAGTAGTTTACATTCTAATCTCAACTGGGATGGACCTAAGAAGAGTTGATTTCTAGTTAGGTTAGCTTTTTTTTTCCTACTTGGGAGTGGGAATGATAACTTACAAGCTATTTATATTTTAGAACTAAAACAAGAAGTCTATTTAATGTTAATAATTGTTAAATGTTGTTTTTGATGTAAGAGCATAAAATAGCAACTTAATGCTTTGGAGTCTGTCCTCTGTGTAAAAGTATGTTTTCTGATGCAGAATTAATGTGGTTAAGCAGAAAAAATAAAATTATTTCATCCAGTTTTTCTCTGTGGAAACACCCTACAGACGTGTCCAACCACAACTAGCTAAAGTGTTGCCTATTGTATTATAGTTTAGATGCTTCAGTTGTTGTAAGCAGAGTCAGGAAACAATGAATTCCTCCAGCCATGCCTATGCCTCAGCCCCTTTTGTTTTCTAGTTTCTAGGACAGTGTTAGCACATGGAAAATGAGAAATGTTAACAATCCACTCGATCTATTCAAAGCTACAGGGTAAGGACTGTGTCCTAAACAAGCTTATGTTCTACTCTTCCATAATACAAAGTGGGTACAGGAGTCATCAGTACATGTTAGATAAATAATACATGTAGGAACAAATGAAGATTATTTTCTGCCCCTTCTGTTAATGTTAACCTGAAGTATAAGGACTATAATAAATTCCTGTATGATCTCAAGAGATTGTATGGGAGATATCCTTGTGTTACTGAATGGTGAGTCCTTGGGAAATTCTTTCCAGGTTCTTGGTGTCCTGAACAAAGAAATGGACATAACACTCAGTAAAAGTGGCAGGAACGTATACTTATTGCAGACTGGAAAGAGGTCCACTCTGGTGCTGATAAATAGACTCACAGTGGCCCTAGGTGAAGGAAGGGGTCCACTGCACCTGAAATTCCTGGATTGGATTCTCCCTGATGCAAATAAGGCATTGGGATAGTTTTCCTATCAAAAATTCACTTGTCCTGGCATCAAATTTTATTACTAGGTTGAACATACAGAGAAGGATCAGGTTAGAATGCTTTCTGGTCTGTCTTGAAAGCTTACCATATGGACAGAATCATGAAGAAGTTTTGTACATTTCCATTGTGTTCCTTGGGGATGGCTAGTTTGTTTCCCAAATAGCTTTAAAGAGCCTTCTAATGTCACCTTGTCCTTTGACAAGGTGTCCATTTATCTCCCGTGGCCCTGTAGAATTAATGGTTCCTCAAGAACTTGGAATAAGGCTAGGGGTTTGAGGGACTGGAAGGCTGCTCCTTGTGCCTTTTTATCAGCCTTTCAGTTCCCCAGGGAGACGGTAGGCAGGTCTCTTTGGTGTTCCTTCAAATGCAGACGGTGCTCGGCATGGAGAGACAGACCAAGTCCAGAAGCTGTAGAATTTCTTGCTTGTGCTTTATCAGTGGTTGTTTACTTATTAGCAAACCATTTATTTCCACATTGTTGTGTGTAGCACTAGAAAAGTATATCTGGAACCTGAGTAAATATTTAACCTCTGCCTTTTCTTAATATCCATACCTGGGAGAGGGTTATGAGTTTCGTATTTAAGCACAGGACTCTGGGGAAGGGGTTTAACTGCAGTGACCCATTTTGGACAAACAGCTACACATGCTGCCTTTTGATGGCCTTCTTGGACAAAGAACTTCCATCAGTGAACTACAGCAACTCATGGTCTTGGAGGAGCAGATCACTGATGCCCTTCCTGCGTGCATATCTCTGAGGAATCCCCTGTTCACAGGGTGGCTGGTGTGGACCTGTGGACATCACTGAGGCAAGATGAAGACTAGTGCAGGCCTTTACGGTAAGCTGAGGGGTGTATTTAAGTGTGGCCTGATACTGGTAAGCTATTCCCCTGTCAATCACAAGTAAACTTTTGTTTCAAGAATATCCCTGACTTGAGAGGGAATGAATTCTTCTAGCTTTTGTCCCAAAATCAGTTGTGTGGCTTCCATTAGCCTAATTATAATTGTTATTGACCTCAGGCTAGGGGCTGCTAGGGATTGTCTTTAGATGTCCCTCCAAAACCTCGCGTGGCCACAGGTGGGGCTTTTCAGAGATGGCTGAATCTAGGGTGTGTGACGCTGGGATTGAGGATGTGTGACTACTAAATCAGTCCACGGATTGATTTAGCATCGTTCTGGGTAAAGTAATGGGAAGCCCACCTTGTGTCTTGGTTGCAACACTCGCAGCCTGGATGGTAGATAGGAGAGAGGGAGGCTTTCTGCTGCTTGTTTCTTGTTTTGTTTGTTTATTTTTTAAAATTTGTTTATTTATCTTTGTCGTTTTCTGGCTTCCCAGGCATACCATTGACTAGCTTTCCTCTGTAAAGCCCCTCTGTTATTCCACCTTATCTTGGAGCCAATGGACTATGGACTGAAACCTCTACAAACTATGAGGTAAAATAAACCTTCCACCTTTGACTTGTGGGTATTGGGTATTTTGTTTCAGCAGTGAAAAATAACTAAGACAGTGATCACCTATCAGCTGGTCCATCTAAAAAAGTATGCAACTGAGTGTGATTCCTGACCTAGCTTTTGGTTCAAAAGATGCAAAGAAATTCTTCTCTCTTCTGATATGACTAGGAAAAGGGGTTTCTTACATCAGATGTTCCCAGTGTTGGAGCCTGGGTGAAGGCATGTTTTTTCTCACCGAAAGTGTTGTCAGTCACTCTGTCCATTCACAGCACACAAACACAAACCTTTTCTAGATCCAAACTAAAAGACGGGGGCTATCTCTAAAGCCCTTAGAAGACCTGTCCATGTATATTGCTTTTCCTTTGAAATGGGATTTTCCCATTCAAGCAAGCATGAACTAGGAATCTAAATGTAGAGAAATAGAAAAGAAGGCAAAAGAGGTCCAAGACTGAGAAGCAGTTTGTATCACCTGGAGTTTCAGAGAGGGATGTACATGCCTCCAGAGAGTGCACTGAGATTGCAGCCATATTAATAAGGTGGAGGTATTTTACCATCTGACAATCTGCTGCAGGCTTTCCTGTGGAGAGAAGAGAGTACTGTCAGAGGACAGAGAAGGCTGCATAAGGCCCTTTTGGGGAAATCTCTCTATAACAGGCTCAAGGCCTCAGTAAGCCTGGTCTTTGATTGGGTGTTGTTTCTGAATGGGGAACTTACTGGGCTCTGTTAGTTTGACTGCTACCAGCGTTGCCTGATTTGCCCTCTTCTGCATTTCATATGCATGGATATATGCATATGCATAGCAGGATCCATTGCTATTTATGTCAGAGAGGCTTGGTTTAGTCTCAGTAAGTAAAAGCTGCTCAGATCTGTGCTAGAATTGCAGAAATGGCCCCAGTTTATTAGTAAATCTTTTCCTACTAGGAGAGTAGGACACTGTTGCACTATTAAAAACTCAGAAATGAACATGTGACCTTCAGATTGACATGTCGAAGCATGAGGCCCGGGATTCAGTCCTCAGCACTGCCTAAAATAATTTACATAGGTGCACAAGAAAATTAAAATTACTTTCTGAAGGGTACGAAACATGTTTCAAGATGTACTGGTGAATCCGTGTTTCTCATAAAGGCTGAGCCTCCTGGAACGCTCTGCAGCCCACTAGCCTCCACTGCTCCCTTTCCACCCCGCCGGCTGAGGCGCCTTCTTCTGGAACCTTCACACCCTGAAGCCGAACTAAAGCTGCATCCCAGGCGCTTCTGCTGGGCCCCTGCACTCCGTGGTTTGGTTGATTAGTTTTGTTTTCTGGCTGGCATGATCTCTTTAGTTAGTTCACCCCTACTTCCTCTCTCTCTCTCCCCCTTTCTCTCCCTCCTCCACTAGTTCCCTCATCTCTCTTCTTTTCTTTCCTCCTTTCCTCTTTTCAGCCCTGCGGATTAGGCACAGCATCGCTTGCGTGCTTGAACACCGCTCACCACTGAGCCACCCTGCTGCCTCCCCAGTCAGCGCGGCAAAGCCATAGGAGTCGGTTCTCTCTTAAGACATGAGATGTCAATGTATGAGTTCTTTTTTATAAACTCAGACCTGGCTGTTCAGTTCTGACTGCGGTGTTGGCACTTTGTGATAATTTCGGGATTCTGGCTTGCCGTTTGGGCACTGGGTCTGAAAGTGGTGCAGCCTCACTTCCCTGGTGATCTCAACTATTTCCGTGACCTGCCTGGCATCTCATGTCATCCCACTCTGTTAGATGATAGCCTGTCCTTTAAATTAATTCACTGCTGTGCTGACATTCTCATTGGCATTTTACATGGAGGAGTTGGTTGCTTGTTTATTACGTTCCTCACCTTTCCCAGTGAAGAGCAAAGCGTGGCCGGAAGAGGAGCTTTGTGTCTTTTCCCTGCTGTGTCCCAGCCCTCAGGGGAGTTCCTGGCACATGATGGGAACTGTACACATGTCTGTGGTGTGAGTCATTGAATCTGTGAATGTTGTCAGTAAAACAACAGAAGCACTTAAAACCTTTTGAGAAATATGGCAAGGTCTGTCTTATCTCAGTCCCTCTGTTCTGAAAGCAGAATATCTAATAGATACTTAAAATGAAAATCAGCCCAAAACAGATTGACAATGCGCTTTTCTGCTTATCAGCATCCCAAGGCCAGCTCTGAGACTTAATTTCCAAAGAGAGACAGAGACAGAGGATGCATGTGAATAAAAATTTTAATGTTATACTTGGAATGCACATTACCTTGAAAAATAGGTATTACTTTATGAAAAACGTTTCTTAATAGCCTACTTTCAATAAAACATTAACTTGGCATTTCATATTATCTGGGCACATAATCATAACAGCTAAGTTTTCAAATCACATAATGCAGTCTCCTGAATTGATAGGCAATATACTCTATGATGCAGATTCTAATAGGGAAATGAGAATTTCTTCTTAAATATTCATTTATAGTTATATGTCTCAGGCAAGATACTTGACACTTTAAGTACAAATTCATTAATGTACCAAGTTTGCATTATTTTGTCTCAGAATCTCTTAGTCAAAGCAGAGCACACCTTTCGGAAGTCCTGATATTTCGGTTCCAGGAGCTGGGGTCTGCTTGGCACTGTCTTCAGTGAATGGCACCAGGGATCCGAAGGAAAGGACCAACAAAGCCCGTGTGCCTGCCTTCACAGAGGCCGCAGAGCTCCCTGTCCTGTTTGAACCGTGCCCAAGTCTGCACGTCACCCGGACACACCTTCTCTGCGCCCCCAAACCCCAGGGGGAGCTCCCAGGTGCTTGTTGTGATGCCTACCTTTAGGTGGCAGCTCAGGTTTTTTTATTTATTGCTGGTACTAGCGTACTCAATTATTTTTAAATGAAAGCTGTAAGCACACTGAAATCAGAATTCTTTCAAAGGGGAAGAACTTCTGATTCCTAAGTAAATAGATTTTGTGGTCCTTGGAAGGACCTTGGTTTCTTGTTTAGAAATGCTTTATAAATAAACACAAACCATAATTAGTGGTGATAAGATAGAAAAAGAAATTTAAAAAATGAATAGATAAATATATTATACAAACCACCAATTGGAAGGGTGAGCTGTACCCGAAACCAGTAGAATAGCTATAAATGGCCAGGCAGATCAGTAACAAGGCTTTTCCTCAAAGAGCAAGGGCTGGAAGGGCAGTTCCCACTGTGGAAGGGTAGAGTGACTTTGTCAGCTTGTGCTGGAAATACTGGCTTTTGCCCCTATTTCGGCTGGCGTAGTGCACACATTGCTTACAAGAGCTGTGATTGCATTTTCCCCCAGGGATATTGGGACCTTGCTTTCAGCTTTACCTTTACAGAAACACACTGAGGTTGGCTTTTTATTTAAGCCCCCTTAGCGATTTTCAGAAAAACAGAAACTAAGAGGCTTGAAAAGAACTGCACGACATGATGACATTACCAGCAGCCACAATGTTTATCCTTATACTTAGGTATCCCACATCCTGTGTCTTCATATCATGTGGCACCATATCAACATGTGTGTGTATGTTTGTTTGTAATCAGTTTCAGGAAATGCATGGTTCTGTTAGAAGGGTTTTTAAAAAATTTGTTCTATAAAATAATTTGAATCATTCTATTTGGATTAATGTTATCAACATTATTTTAGTTTTCAATTCTGTAGCATGTCATTAAATGATTATTTGCCATCACTGTACTTTTTTAGGGCAAGGTCTTACTAAATTGCTAAACTGAATATGCTGGACTTCAACTTGAGATCCTTCTATGTCAGTCTATCTAGTAGCTGGAATTATAGGCAAGTACCACAGTGCTTGGCTTAGCCTTTGTAGTATTTAAAACTCAGTATTTTTTGACAACTCTCTCTACCTTTATTTCCTGTATCTTTTATACTGAAAAGTGTTTACTGTTACAACTGGAATTTTTGGGGCTAAGAGAAATAAAACACATGGTATAATATTTTCATCTAAATTTTTACATAGGAAAAGGTTGTTAAATTGACCATTACCAATAATGATAAATTATTTATCAATTTTTAAATTTCATTTTCACACACTAATATTTCTCACAACCATTCCTATCAACTGCAAAATCTTTCCAGTGCTAGGCTAAAGATAAAAACCTGGTCCTGAGTAGTGGGCTTGCTAAGACTCATCTCATGATGGTTTTTACTAACAAAGCCACCAGCCATGAGGCTGCCAATGTTTTTAGCCACTTACTCGCTTACCCTGAGCGTTACTCAGGCCATGCATTGTTCACGTGCTGAGAATGCTCAGCTGGCATGGGCAGCAGCATTCCAGCCAGCTGATTCTGCCTGCAGGAGATATAATCACACATCTCCTGGTGTCATGTTGACTATTTTTGAATGTTTTTGTTTAAAAGGTTGTAGTCACCTTCAATGTCTTTTAATTGTGAAACCTAATAATAAGTTCTGGTTATCTTATTTGAATAATCTGTGTTTATATTTTATTTGTAAAAAAAACTACATGTGATACAATCCATAAAAAGCTTATTGTAAGCACATTAGATATACTTTTTATACTTCTCCAGAACTCAATATTATTTTACAATAAAAAATGGACAATTTTGAGACAATGAGAATGAATAATAAAGAAGTGCCAAAAGAATTGCAGAAGAAAAATCGAAAATTGGAAAAATGTTAGCATATCAGAGAGGGTAAAGTCTGTGTTATGAAATGAAAAGACAAAAAAAAACCTTCTTATCAACTATTCATGATGATAGAAATGACAGAATTTGAAAGAAGAAATGAAAATTTTAAAAAGTCCAGTAGTGGTCGATAATTATAAGAATGATTATGGTGTTGACAGAGTAGCCACCATATAATCAAAAAGCGAGGAAATTATTACCAAACACTTATGCACCCTCCTGACCAAACAATATGGAATGCCCTTGTTATTTATCAAAACAAGGCAGTTCAAATCTCATTTACAACTCAGCAAAGGTCTAATGAACCAATCACTGAAAAGTCAAGGGCAGTGAAATGCCCACCAGGATGTCCATCATCGAGGTCATCGCCATCACGTTTAGTGGGCAGATGGTTCACTGACCTTCTACACCCACAGAAAACGAGGAAAGGCCAGCACAGCGGTGTAAAGTGCGTCAGCCAAAGGAAGATAGAGGACAATGCAAAGACTCCAGAAAGAGACTGGACACTGCTGTCTAGATTGTAATACTGCATTTTGTATTGAGTGTTTTAAAATCTACCATATGGGGCCGGGGATTTAGCTCAGTGGCTTAAGCGCCTGCCTGGCAAGTGTGAGGTCATGAGTTCAATCCCCGGTACCACAAAAAACAAACAAACAAACAAAAAGAAAACAAAAAAAACAAACAAATCCATACAAGGGACATTCTGCAAAATAAAATCTACCATATGCTGAAAAAATTTTGAATAAATTTGATAAAATTGTTTTTATATTTCCTATTATGTTATCTTACAAAAATTAACAATCACCACATGGTTTTTGATTACCCTATAGTTAAGTAATTGGATCGATAAGTGTCTAAAGGATTGGTGTTAGAATAGCAGACCCAACATTCAGGAGTTAGAGGAGGAGAGGTTTATTTGGCTCACAGATTGCAGAGTCTGCAGTCACCTGGCTCGGGGCAGGGTGGCCTGGCGGAAGAGAAGCAGTCCATGGCAGGACAGCGAGGAGGCAGAAACCCCGGGAGAAGGAGGGAGGCGGACTCTTCCGGGTCACAGCCTGAGAGGTCACAGCCAGGCGTCACCCCCAGTTCAGCGACAGACGCAGCAGTGGACTCGTCCACGGGTGGTTATCACACCCCGAGATCAGTCACTTCCCGACCTATGAGCACGCGAGGCTTGGGGGAGGCTAGGTATGAGCCGGAACATTCACTGAGGGTATAGGTCACTGCCGGGGAAATCAAGGTTGTATGTGTTGAGATTTGGTTCTAGTTACTTTGTACGAGGTGAAGGTCTGTGAAGTTGGGAACAGACGCCTCTCCACGGTGGTAGTTGCCGGCGGGAGTGGGGAAGCACATTGGAATATAAAGGCGCAAGGTCATGCATAACTGGAAACAGGATGCACCACTTTTTCCTGTATTTTATTACATTAAAAACATTGTGTTACTTCACGCAACAGTGAAAGCAAAAAACAGATTTAGATTTTGGCATTAGAGATGTGAGCCATGATTATTAGTGTTCTACAATTTTATTGTATTTTAGTTGCCTAAAAAGACCACATATTTATAAAGTAGATGCCTTTGAAATCTAAAAAAAAATACATAAGGTAAAAAATAGTGTTTCATCCTAAATACTCAGTATCTTTTAAAAAGTAAATAACATTATTTGGAGATGATGCAGCTGATTCTATCTTATTTAACTTTTTTCATTTTTCCTTTGGTCAAATTTAGCATTTGTCTTCTACCCATCTTAAATTTATATTTAAAGCACTTTTTTAAAAAGAAATAGAGCAAAATTATTTTAAATAGTTACAAAATAATCAAAATTATATCAAATGTTTAGATTAATTAAATCTTAAGTAAATCTTAATATTGAGTATCATTTTCTTTTTATTTAGGAAAAGATCACTACTCATGAGTGTCAGAACTTATTCTTAGTGGATTTATAAGAAGAGTGATTAATTTGTTTCATATCATTTTTAACCTTTGTGATGTAAATCTTTCATAAATAATGGAATCAATTTTGCATGCTTCTTATTTTAAATTTCTTTAAATTAATAAAAAGGTAAATTTAGGAAACAATCCAACTTTAATAAAACAAATTGATTGACACAAGATATTGCAAGAATAATTAATAGAATTAAATTTTCAGTTAAGTCACTGCAAGTCAATAAATCTTGCTCACATTGGTGAGTATAATTAGATTTATCCACAGAAACAAATTATTCCTTGAAAAATCCTGGCAAGGTTACTTTGGAATAACAAGGCCTTGGCACTTGAAACGTTGAGATGTAAGAGATATTTATGCTAGAGTTTTTCAAGCTGCACTCCGGGCCTGCCGTTTCTTATTAGCAGACGTGTTGATGCTGTCTGGTGACCGACAGCTGGGCACTTTTCAAGGGCAGGAAACAGAGACCTGCATTGCTGGGAGGAAGCTGTGTGACTGCTCTGGGTCTAACCCATCCTCCGTCTCCCCAGCTACACTGATCAAAAAGAAAGAAAAAGAAGAGCCCAGGCAGTGATTTAAAGTGGAGGAAAAGAAGGAAAGTAAATAGACAAAAAAGAAGTGATAAACAAGCATTAATACACCAAGCCGTATGTCCCTAATTTCGCTTAAACTTAACTTCGGTTTTAGTCTCATGTGTCTCCTTCCATGCAAGCTGCTGTCCTGTGAGAGCTGAGGGCTCATGGCTGCCAGAGCGACGGGCAGTGTCCGAGATGTGGTAAGATAAGATGGTACAATAAAGATGCTCGGACTTCTGGGTCACTTCAGATACTGTGAGTAGTACTGAAACCACCAGGGACCAAGAAGCACTCACCTCTTTGACGGTGTGAGGCCTCACGTTACCCTCAGTGTGTGCATCGTTTGGCTTCCGCCTGCTTCCACAGCTCTATCCAGCACACGTGCACTCACCCAACATGCTAAACCACGGTGACCTGCTCGTTTGAAGGTAAAGTCTTTCTCTGTGTGTAGCACATAGCCTAGGGTGCTTTGAACTGTGTACCTCAGGCTGGCCTCAATCATGGTCCTCCTGTCTCAGCCTCCTCAGTGCGGGGATGACAGCTGTGTGTCGCCAAGCTCAGCTGAGGAACTGCCTGTAACTCTGAAAATGTGTCCTCAGTTGGCATCTTAGAAGTGCAATTGTTTAGTCCCTGTTTTAAGCCAAATCATAGAGCAAATACGTGTCAGAAAATTAATATTCTAAAGAATTGAAGAAAATTCTAGATTAAAAGTTCCTGAAATTTAAAAATGTTAAGTAGAATAGTTAGAAAATTTCAATACATAAGAGATAACAAAACTCAAAGTATCATAAAATAACCAAAGATATTATAAGGAGCATTTCAGAAAATAAAAGGCTAAAAACAAACATACAGGGAAATAAAAACTAAGAAACATGAAATGGAGTGAACCTGGGAATCTGGAGTTGCCAACACGCAAAGGCACACAGGTAAAGAAACTGCAGGATCTCCAGAATGATAAAATTATTAAAGGACTAAACTTGTTTAGAGAGAAAATTTAGAAAGCAGATAATAGGCGCAAATGCATAAAAATGTAAGTTGCCAATTTTAATAAATGAAAACAGAATAATATATTGAAGTGTGACCGAGAAAAGCATTTTATGTTTTAAATAATTAACCTTGGATGCCAAAGACATTATGCATTCACTGTATTCACTGAGATGAAACAACCTAAAATCCTATGTCTCCGCATCATGGTGAGGCGTGTGATTACTCCACACAACCGAAACAGAGCTTCGGGATTGAGCCTCGGCAATCCACGCTTCACCAAGCGCACCAGACTTTGAGAACAGCTGATCTGCGCCAGACCAGTAGGTGACTGACGCCCCAGTGGACTTGTCATTTTAGGGTAAATGTTTGGCCAAAATAATGGCAGAGACAATGAGATTTAAGCTTAGGGTTTTTTTAAACTGTTGGTAGGTAAAGCAAATTCTCATATTATAGGATAGTGGGCAGAAATATGAAAGCCCACAAATAAAGCCTGAGAATAAAAGTGTCCCCCAAGTTCCAGGTCCAGGCGTGGAATCTGGACACATCACATGAGCAGTATCTAAGGCTGACACCGGAGGATGTCAGGGGTAAAGTTTTCCAGGAAGGCTGTGTGTTCTTCAGTCAACTCACTTTATGTTTTCTTTTCTGGGAACGCTCCTACATGATAAAACCAACCAAAAACCTATGAAAATGCCAAGACGGACACAGAACAATGTCAGCTTAGAAAGGCAGCACAAATTATTCATTCAGTTCTTAAGTTAGTTTTACTACATTTAATGTAATAATGAATCAGAACAACAGAAATCAAGGATGATGAAGAAATTAAGTGGAAGGTTGATGGGCACCCTTATAATTAACTGGTCAGCTGAAGCCAGATGAAAGTAGGATAAGGAAACAACATTTCATCAACATGGTAAGAAGAGGTGCCTATATCACCAAGTGTGCTTGCTTTCAGAAATCAGCCCAAATTCAAACTTTCATACGTAAATTGGACTACTTAACGCATAGGAGAAAATAACAGTGAAGTGTCAAGTTTGAAGGTAAAAGAATATTATTTCTCTAATTTGGATATGAAAGGCTACTTTCCATTAATTATAGATTTTTGGTTTATTTTTTGTTTCTTATAATTCAATAATTGATTTTTTATCTGTAACAAGTTATTAATTGCATGCAAGTTAAATTTTTCACATTGGTCTGTAAAAATGAATTTTGCATTTTATAGTGATCCTATGTACTCCAACCTGCAACATGCGTGTAGGAATTGGACATTTGTTTGTGGAAACCTGGAGTGTATTCAGTTTCCTTTTATTCTTTATTACTTAGTAATCACTGGTATGAGTACAGCTACAATGATTTCCATTGATATATGTTTGTCTGTGTGACTTATATCTATCCCTTTAGAGTTTAAATGTGTTTTTAATTATATAATTGTTTTTTAACTTTCTTTCAGAGATGAAAACCAGGAACCAATTTCATTTATGAAATGTGAAACTATTATGACAAAACTTTACAAACATACCAAAACAATACAAAAATTATCAGATGATCTCTATTATGATCATAACTAAAAACATTAGAATATTTATACCATTGAATGTGTTTTATGACATATTAGCTTCATTTTTATACAAAGGAAAATATATTAGAATGCTAATAATGACATTATTTTAATATAAAATAAAATCTAAATATCAGTAGTGTGATGGAAAAATAAACAATACTATTTTCTTGCAGTGAAATCTACAAACAGCAGAAAATATAAAGTAATTAGTGCTATGTTGATCAATGTAGATTGGTTTCATAAATTTCAGTCTGCTGACTGCATGGTGGTAGGCAGACAGGGTTACAAACACTGAAGAAGACTTACAAGGCCCAAAAACAACATGTAAAAATCTACACTTTATTATAAGAAATTATTCAATATTGTCACCATAATTAAATTTTGGGTTTATGTGGCAGCCCAAATCTGTTTCTCAGCAAGATGTCTGCAGACGCCAGGTAGCTATGATATTCTTCCCTGAACCAAGCGGAAATGTGCAGATGTGTTTCTCTATGTCTCCTTTGTATTGGAAGTCATCAAAGCATGCAGAAAATACCTCAGAGCAGAGAATCTCAACACAGAATCTGTGTCAGTTTCCTAACACCATTTGAGTTCCACGGAGGTATTGACATGGCATCACTTTAATGTTTTCTGGGTTATCATTATCAGTCTTACCATTGTCAATAACAATGCTGACAAGCTACTATGAACCACCCTGAAATTACCTGTATTTGTCACTGCAAAGAAACGATCAGTGTGCTTCATGACTTCATCAGGGAAGGTGACTTGGAGGAGCTTCAGCAGTAGAGTTTAGATTAATTTCAGGGTGGTTAGATGTTAACCTTCACATCACACTGGGGGAGACATAAGTTAAAGATATACTTGCAAGTACCAGGTAACCAATTATCAGTCCAATTATTTAAATATAGAGTGACCAAACTGCACATATTCTTGTTATGTGTATGGGATAATATAACAGGAAATATAAAATGACAATCTTATCAAATTTATTCAATACAAGAATCAGCTGGTTGAAATGACACCTGCCCGAACAGCGCTGAGACAGTGCACACACAAAGGCACGCCCTAGTGATCCTGGGGGTGAACCCAGTGGTCTCCAATTGTCAAGTGGACTGGACTAATCGGCCCTAAAGACGTGACTGCTGAGGCGTGTATGTTCTTACTTTCATTTCTGATGCCATGGTCACCTGACTGTAATCCTTCTACATCTGCTTTAACTTCTAGTTGGTGTGATTGATCCAGTTCTCTCTCATCTGTGCAATAATAGAGCTATGTTATTTTCTTGTCTTCTGGTTTATCAAATGTACACTTTGTTATTTATGA
>PVJX010031088.1:0-21432 GCA_004027295.1 Dolichotis patagonum
TTATGCTGCTGAGCTAAATCCCCAGCCCCTACTTGGGAGTTTGTTAAAAGAGCAGACCACAGATTTTGAATCAGGACCCACATTTTGGCAAGATTCCAGGAGGTGTTGAAGACATTTATGTTGGAAGATAATGGTTCTCAGCATTGTTCTTCACTATTACTATTGCTTTTCCTATGGTCACTATTGCTGAAGACCTAGGGGGAGTTCCTTCTTGTTGTACTGAGTTATACATACTGCGGTATACAGTTCCATTCTCATAACACTGCAACCTAGATATCATCACCCTCACTGTATATTGAGGAAACTGAGGTTTAGACTTCAAGAAAAGTATCTGAGGCCACACAGCTGATGAGTGTGACAGAATGCAGTGTGTGACGAATGAAAGAAGCAGAAGCCAACCCTCTCTGTTTCCAAAGCTTTGACACAATCAACTGCAGGGACTCAAGTCTAGCTTATTGGGAGGGTGACCCCAGGAGATAGCAGAAAGGAAGTGGGGCAGTGAAATCTGGAAGGACAAGAGCAATAGGGGATGCATTCTTGAGCGAGGTGCCATTCTGGGCAACTGTAGCCTAATCCCCAAAAACACTGGGACATAATTGAAAATAGACACATTAAGGTTATCCAGAGAATGAGGGAGCTGAGGTATCTACATAGACAGCCCTGGGGATAGGGCCGCTTCTTTGTGTATGTGTGGGGGTTACTAATTCCCTGGTATTTCTTTACAGCTGCACAGGTACGCAAGTGGGCTCAGATGGTCAGAGCTCTTAAACAGAGAAATGCAGGTGTTGGCCCTTAGAAGTCTGGCTAGACTTAGGGTGAGAGAATTCAGCTGGACCATCAGCAGTATTTGCTGTGCTGTTGTTGGTTGTGTCTTATAGGAAGATTCCTCAGAAAGGTATTTTCCTTTTAATTTTATTTATTGCACCAACTAGAACTACATATTGAAATGAAATATACACAAAGTCCTTATTCTTAGGGATACCAGGTATTCTGTTTAGAGATTAAAAGAAAAATCTGAAGAGGGAAAAATCACATCCAATTATTTCACCTTAACAAGTGAGAAGTTTCATTGTACTGTGTTCTCCAGCAGTGCTCAGCTTTATAGGCACATATTGCTACATTTTGCCTTTTAAACTAAATGTATCTTTACCATTTTCTATGTGAACCTCCTCAAAAAGGTAATTCTGCATGATGGAAAGACACCCCATTGTGTGACTGTACAATGCAGTTAACAAATCCTCTACTGCTGCATATTTAGGCTGAAAATCATCTTAGGTGGCACAAGTATAGGAATAGATACTTTTTTCAGCTTGTGCATGCAATTCAGTTTATTTCATTGTTGACTGAGGCACTTCCACAAGGTTTATTCCATTCAAGAAATGTGTGTTGGGGAGCTGCTACATGTCAGCTCTGTGCAGGGTATGGTAAGATACACACAGAGACAGTCTTTGTCCTCTAGTAGACAAGGTGATTGTGAGGCACAAAAGTTAAACAGCAAACAAGGAGTTAAATACCACTAGAAGAAATGTGATGTGCTAACGGGTAGTAAACCAGGACCATGTTTTGATGAACTTAGAAGTATGCATTATATAAAGGTTATTAACTTTATGCTACATCTTATTATCCTGTAACTCATAAGGGGACAATTCATAATGATTCCAGTGAAACTTATGAATGGAAAAGATCTTGGATTCTTGCACATACTTACTATGAACAAGTGAGGAAGATGTGACATTCTTGTGTGGTGTGGTTATGAAGTTTGCTGAGTGTAATGAAATACTTGAGACAAGACAACTTACACAGAGAAAAGGTTTATTTTGGCTCACAGTTTTGGAGATTCCAGTCCCATAAGCATTTGACCCTGTTGCTTCTGGGCCAGTGGCCAGGTAGCACATCATGATAGAAGCATGTGCAAGAGTAAGAAACCACCTATTGCAAGGCTGGGACATGAATGGGAGAGGGAAGAAGGGGGTAGGTGCCCAATAACCTTCCACTACACCCTACCTCTTAAAGGTTCTGTCACCTCCCAACAGCTTCATGGGCCTGGTACCATGTTTTTAGTACACGGATCTTTGGAGAGTACCAAACCAAATGATAGTGCTAAAGCCTTTGGATTTCCCTACAGATTTGCCTGGACAGAGAGTTGGGGTTTGACTCCTGACTCCAGGGCTACGGTGACTGTTATACTATTTTATTCTAAGAAATAGAATGGTAAAGATATTCTTACTATGCAATACCCATTGCTGCTCTAGAACTAATTTTAGCTGATTTAGGTAAGGAAGAAACATTAAAAAAGGTACGGAGCCTGGGTGTGGTGGCACAAGCCTGTAATCCCAGCACTCGGGAGGTTGACATAAGAGGACTGTTGTAATTTCGAGGCTGCAAAGTGGGTTTAAATCCAGCCTGAACTACATAGTGAGACCCTGTCTCAAAAAAAAAAAAAAAAAAAAAAAAGATAGATACTAGAAAGCTCACAGAATTTTCAGAGAGATTCTGGTTTCATTGGTCATATATCCTGGAACAGTGTCCCAAGTCACACTGCCAGACACACCTGTGAATGCACTTCTGGGCTGCTGATCACATGTTTTAATACCTGACACGTATGACAGGAGTCCTTTGAAATACCAGCATGTGACTTTTTTGTAAAAATGCATATTTTCTGTTATGGTTTTCATTCAAAGAAAAAAATGATATATATATATCATTTTTTCCTCTAATGACCTGGATCCTGCCTGGGAGCGTCTGTTTTGGCTACAGCTAGACTGGGGTCCAACCCCTCATGCCTCACAAGAGGCTGCACGGCTTCTGCTTTCTCCCAACTCTGCACTCAATGTCAAGTCCTGGTCTGGAGCAGGTGATTCCATCAACAGAGCTTGGTCCTGTGTCACTCTAATTGTCAGGATGACTTGGAAAGCAAGTATCAGGCACTTTTATCTTCTATAATAGACAAGTGTTTCGGAGTCTGGGAGGCCAAAGAATGACTAATTCCACACTGTTTATTAGTTCCTTTATACTATTCTCTTTTTTGTTAAGCAAAATTTGCTCATCCTTGAAGGTTCTGTTTGTATCTCACTTGCCCTGTGAAGTTTTCTTGGGAGTCCTCCAATTTTTGGTTTCTCCTCTGAACATATTCTAAGGCCAAAAATGTCAGAACATATTTGTATGTTGGCCTCAGATCATTAGACTTGAACCTCATTGTGCCTAGGAATTTTTATAATTAATGTAATATTGGTGCTGCTTTTAAATAGTAGGGAAACATTTCACAAACAAATAAATCTGAGAGAATAGATTCTTCTCTTTCTACCCAAATCCATTCCCTGGTTCTGTCTTTGGTTTTTATCTAGTAGTGAACTCTGATTTGTGTTTGTTTTTACATTTCATGTTATTTTCTTGTCTCTTTATCTATAATAATTACCCACTGAGGGTAAAAATACTTATTCTATGTTATTCACCATATGGACAGTACATACTTATTGATTAGCTGAGAACAAATATGCCTGAAATATCCAATCCTTTATGACATACTTAGAACCTCTGACCCAAATAGTTCTTCACTTGATGTTAGATTATGTCATTTGTAGAAATAGTAATAAAACATCTTTTCCTGTAAAATCTTCCCTTCAATAGAGATTGACAACAGAACACTTTATTATGGGGTTGAAGATCCTCTTAGGAATGTTAGGTTCACGCTCCCTCATGGTAAAGCATCTCTTATACATGTCTACAAACAAAGATTGACTGCATAATCCTTTAATATGCTTTTCACAGACTGAATTCAGTGTAGTCTGCAGCAGATTTTCACTGCTGAACAGCTTACCTGGTAGAGATCACACCAGTCCTAATAATTGATACTTATGACAGAAGTCATTTGAAATACCAGCACTATACATGATTAATACATGCAAAAATGCATGAAGTGCTTATTTTTGATTATGATTTTCTTTCAAAGAAAAATTTAATGATAAATCTTTTTTTCAGTGATATGGGGGATGTCCATATTTTCTAGATCAAATCTCTCTAAGTAATATACTTAAGTGATGTCCAAATTCCCATGCGATGTACTCCTGGGGGGTATATCTGATATAAAGTCATCTCATTTGAAGATATAAAGTTATTAATCCACATAATTTATAGATTTAAAGCCTCAAAAGTTGTTTTCAGATGAACTACTCTCTCCCTCTTTTCATTTTGCAGTATTTCTTAGATTGGGAAAATATTTGCAATTCCCATATTTGATAAAGGGCATAGTTGGGGGGTATCCTTGAAACCAATAACAAGAAAACAATTACCCCAAATGAATGAAATATTTAAATATACAATTTACCAACAATATAGAGTTGGTCAAGAGGCGCAGTAAAATACACTTAGAATTACTTAGTCTCTAGGGGATGCAGATTAAAACCACAGTGACATACCAGTATACATGAGAATGGCTGCAATAAAAAGAAACTGAAAGTGTCCAGTGTTGGTAAGGATACAGAGAAACTGGGATTCATGCAAAGCTGGCCAAAACGAGAAATGGAATAGCTTCTTTGGCAGTTTCAGTTTCTAATCAAGTTAAATGTGTGCTTCCGTAGGCTGTAACAATTAGATTTGTAGTTATCTATCCAAAGGAAATAAAAACTTATGTTCATTTTTAAAAACAGCTTGAACGTTAGTGTTTATAGCTGCTTTACTCACTATGGCTCCACACTGCAAGCAACCCAGGTGTCTCTCCACTGGGGAACAGGCAAATGAACTGTGGCCCACTCCTAAGCAGAATGAATGCGCCTCAAGTCATACAAAGGAATGAGTGACTGCCACAGTAGTAACAGGGGTGGATCTCAAATGCACTGTGCTAAGTGAGAGAAGCCTTACTCAAAAGACTTGTAAACTGCATGATATCGTTTATACAACATGCAGAACTCTATAGGAACATAAAGCTGTGGTTTGCTGGACTGAGGCTGAAGACCAGCAAACTGGGGGTGCACTTTGGAAAGATGAGATTATGGAGGTGTCAGTGACATGACTGTATGCATTCGTCAAAGCTCGTAGAACTATACATTAAAAGGGGAGAATTTGACATGTAAGTTTATACTTTAAAAACTATTAAATTCATCATAGGACTGAGGTAACTGCTAAGCACTGAAAATATAGACGTCAGTAAAAAGGTCTCCCTAGCTGCGGAAGTAGATGTAAAGGGACATAGCTAACTACACAAGCGAGACCGTAGTTTATAATACAGGCATCACAAGGTACCAGGGTAACATAAAAAACTTTGCAGTAAACTCTGACATGTGTGCGGTTTATGTTGTTGAGGTGTGGGGGGCCAAGGAGGCCCTCATCAGGAAGTGATGATCCAGGGGTGCAAAAAAATCACCCGCAAGAGAATGTAAGTTAATAAGGGCAGCGGGAGAGGGGGCCGGTACCTCCCAATCACAGTGACTATCCAAAAGAAATAGGAAAAGGGAAGTATGAGTTTTTAAATAAAGATACCTGTTAAAATTCCAAGAAGCTACAGCACCAACTTTATCAGACACATGCAACATGTATTTTTTGTCTTAGCTGCTGCACCTCAGCATCAGGGCTTCCTGGTTATCTGTCCCGGGACTAGAAGGGCACACCCTGCCCTAGCCCCGAGGCAGAGAGATAATCACAGTCTGCTCGCCTGGCAGCCTGCACTCTGGAAGGGTTTATGAGGAGGAAGTCCGCAATTACATATTTCTGGGCAAACATTAACCAAGATTGAAACCCAGATTTGAAGAAAAATAACAGGCTGGAGTCGTCAGACGTCCACTGTCGCTGTGCTGGGGATTGCAAACAGTGGGCAGAGTCTCCACTGATTCCCGAAAGCTGGGAAAGGTACTGAGGAGCCAGCACCCTCCTGAAACGCGGTGAGGAGGCTTTGTCAGGCGCGAAACCGAGCACCCGGGACAAGGCAGAGGAAGCCACAACACAGGGCCTATTGTTCCCTTCATCCCGATGACCGAATCTATTTATCCCTGCGGTTCGGGAGCTCGCCGGCCGCCGCCGGGAGAGGCCTGCTCCTGGCAACGGCACCCGGAGCGTCTCAATCACGGTTACTACAATCGGAACAGTTTGGGTTCCACGCTGTGGTTTCGTAATTTCCATTTTTAAGGCTTCTTCGGCTGAACCCTGATGTGCCCAGTCTAGATGGGGCATACTTAAAATGAAACTGTTGAGCTAAAATTAGCTTGACGTGGAGACGGAGCGCGTTCGTTTCCCTCCTGCTTGGGGCTGACCGCAGTCGCTGTGCAGCCGGGCGCAGCGCCGGGAGGGCGGCGCAGGCAGGAGCGCGTCGGCCTCTGCAGCCGGCCGGCCCCGGGCTGGACTTTGCACCGCGCAGCTGTTTACTCTTCAGGGCTCCTGCACTTAATCAGGAGTGATGGGACCTTTTCTCAGAGTTTGGCGCGGGGGCCCAGAATCCAACTTACATCACCACAAAGGAAGTGTATCTAGCAAAGCTTCCTCTTCGTGTTTCTTCACCAAGTCACTTATCTAGGGCACAGCCGGTGAAGATAAATAGACTCGAGTGCCCTGAGGTAGAGAAAAGAATTTCGGGTGAGAGTCAGAAGAAATAATTTTTTTAGCTTAGCGTTTGTTTGTAGCTGGTTGTGTGCTTGGGGCTCAGTTTCGTCTAAAAAAATTCAGAGGGTTGAGCTAAGATGCTTTGACTCGCAAGTTCCGGGATTTTTCAGCTCTTTTGAGGGAAGAAAGGTAATTTTCATTCTCATTATATATGGAACAATTAGGGAAGAAAGAAAGAAGACCTCTTATTCACCCCATGTAATCAGTATTTCATTGTATCTGTTTTGTGCCGTACTGAGAATTGAACCCAGGGCCTATCCACTGAGCTACATTCACAGACCTTTTTTATGTTTTAATTTTGAGAGGATCTCGGCAGGTCACTAAGTTGCCTAGGCTGGGCTCAATTTTGTGATCATCCTGCCTCAGATTGCCAGTCTGCTGGAATTACTGGCATGTGCCACCAAGCCTTTTTAAAAAAAACTCCACAATACCATGTGGGGGTCAAGTGTGATGGCACACGTGTCTGTAATCCTGGCACTTGGGAGGCTGAGGCAGGAGGATGGCAGTGAGTTGGAGGCCAGCTTGGGCTACAAAGACTTCGAGGCCAGCCTGAGCTACATAATGAAATCCTGTCTTAGAACGATAAAACAAAACAAATCAAAACAGTATCATGTAGAATATCGCCATACTTCAGGGATAAAATCTTGTGTGAGACAATGTACATTATCTTTTATGTAGAACTTTGCTTTGCACTTGTAAGTAAAGTATTTTTGGCTGTTTCATGTTATTCCAGTTATTCATTTGGCTAGATAGCTTAAAGGATAAGTGCAGGATTTTTCTGTCGTAGGCTGTGCAGTCATTTTTTTCTTTTTGATTTTGCTAGTTCAATTTTTGAAGTAGCAGTCTATGTGTCAAGGAGGGAGTCTTGATAAATTATTAGAATGCATTTCCATTGCTTTTCCCTGAATATTCACTGTGTTTACTAAGGAAGAAGACTCTGTGGGAAGCAGGTGCCCTGTTATTTTGTGAATAATCACAGATATAGAGAGGAGGCAAGTAAGAGAGATCAGGACCTCAGACAGATGGGGGAGACTGTGGTGAGATGAATGGATTTACAAAAAGACACCAAATTCTAAGGCTCGTTGGATTATGCTGTGGCTTTTTATAGACCAGACCTCTTTGTGATAATTACCATTTATGTAGTGACTCTTAAAGAGTTTCAAACTTTTCCCGTAAAGGGCGAGGTAGTAACTATGTTTTGTGGACCATGTGGTTTCTCTTTTGACTCCTTGCCTCTGTTTTTGTAACACAAATACGGATATAAACAATATGTAAATGAATGGGCATGGTTTTTCAATAGACTTTCTTTTCAAGAGCAGAAAGCAGGCTGGATCTGACCTGTTGGGCTTATTGCAGCACCACTATCAACATCAGTATCAGCCAGTGCGCCCCTATTATTTAATCTGTGGTAGAACTGGGACCAAGGTCAGAGAAGAGGAAGACAGAAACTTGAGCACCTATGGCCCCACAAGTCAGCCTCAAACTTATTTGTCAGAAAAAGACCAGTTTTTAAAAGAGAAAACTACGATAGTGTGAAGGCCAAGACAGAATCTTGCTTGATTCCTCAGGTGTGCTCTTCAGTTATAACCCAAGTGTTTGTGTCTAGAGAATAGATTTCTTTTTAAACTATCAGCTGCCCTTTTCTTTTACTTTTTGCTGGGAATCAAACTCATTACCTCATACTTGCCAGCAGGTGCTATGCCACTGAGCTATATCCCCAGCCAGCTGCTTTTTTTTTTTTTTTAAACTATCATATTACCTTTTTCATAGCTGGGATGAAATACCTGATACACACAATTTAAAGGAGGAGAGGCTTCAGTTGGCTCACAGTTTTAGGATTTCAGTCAATGGTCAACTGGCTGTCAGGCAGAAGCATCATGGTAGAAGGGTATGATGGAACAAAGCTGTTTGGTTCAGGGTGATCGGAGGCAAAGGAGAGGATTACTGGAAAAGAGGAACTGTTTAGGGACCATATATGGTACCCAAGGTCACACTTCCATGATACACCCAGGAACGTGCTTCACCAGTAATCTACTAAGCATTTCATGATCCACTGAAGTCGACAAATCAAAATTAACAATCAAAACTACTTTATGATGAAAATAATTTGAAATTAAAATCAAACTCCTGAGGATTTCTGAATTGAAGTTCTCTTTTGGGAGCACCTATAGAAATTCCAAGATGTTGGCTGACAAACATTCTATGCTAAGTCATGACTCTTTCTTATGGTGATGTATTTTTGAGCAAATCTTTGTGAAAATGAGAGTATGGACACTTACCTCTTTACCTAGCGTAACAAGATTGACCCAACTAAGTTGAGGTTACACCAGTTCTATCAGATCCATTTTTTTTTTTATCAGATCCATTTTCTCTGTTCCTACTTTTGAGACTTGGGTCCCCAGGGTTCCCCTGAAATCACTGAGATAATGTCTTAGAAAATTTATGATATAGGTGAAGCTCTAATCTTCTCTAACTGGTCTTTTTTTATCTTTGTTTTTGGCTCAGTTATCCTTCCTACTAGAAGTCTAAGTAGAAGTGTAATTCATGAATTTGATATTCTAGAATCTAGGATCTAGTGATGTTTTCTTTAATTTTTGGAGTCTTAAGTAGAACCACACATATACGCTGAGATCTCAAGGTGATGAAAGCATCTATTGTGCAATAGCACCTTTTTTTCTTTGATGTTGCACAAACTTTCTTCTTTGGCTTAGGGCCTATTAAGATATATGTATTTTATATGGTGAGGAAGAATCATCAGCCGTAAACTTCTCATCACAAATTTGCTTATATCATAGTGCATAGAAACAAAGCTCTGTTACTCTGAGGGAGAATGAAGTCCTAAAATGAAACTTTTAAAAAGAAGGAAAGAGTGGTATTCTCTCTTTTACTACGTATTTTTTCCTTTTATCTCAGTAACATCAAATATAACAAATCTTTACTGGAGCCTATAACGAACTCGGTGTGCTCCAGGAACATGTTGATTAATAAATGATTAAATTAAAAAAGAATCAGTTGTCTTATTTTCTCATGTTGTATGTTGAGCACATGTAGTTACTTTTTTTCCTCTCTTTCACAGTGCTAGGTATAGAACTCAGGGCCCATGCCTGACAGGGAAGCGCTGTGCTGCTGAGCTATATCCCCAGCCTAACCAGTTATTTTGATGCCAAAGAAATTTTAGCAATGTGAATAACAGACTACAGTTATTGATTTAGAGATCTTTCCTGATTTTATATATATATATATATATATATACACACACACATATACACACATATATGTGTGTATATATGTGTGTATATATATGATTCTAAAGAATATATGAAATTTATTTGATGATGTGACATAATGTATTTAAAGATAATTTTTACAGAAAGAAAACAAGCACTAGCTCCCATGTCTGATTTATAGTTATTTCCCTCTCATCTGCTTTTCTCTATTAAGGAAATTGGCTCCACGAATCAAGGTGGATATTGAGATGGCGCACCACAGGGATGTATAGACTGACTTGTCCTCGAGGGAGAACTCTGTTCATGAAGAGTGTTTTCCAGACCACTGTGGCTGTCCCTGAAAGTCAGGAGAGTGTACCAGGCAGCCAGGAAAATGGGTGATGCTTCAACCAGAAGGAGCCCATGAATGTGCCTTATCCCAGTCCTGTGTTAATGGTTCATTACATGTTCTGGATGAGAAAAAAAAAAAACAAAACTATGAGATAATCACTAATTTGTAAGGAATATACATATTTTTTAATTTTGGAAAATTCTTCAAAATAGGATGACCTGGGTAAAGGTTCTCAAAGAAAGGGATTTAGAGATACTTTTCTGTTAACCACAGAAGGTTGTGAAGCAAATGCTAAAAAACTTGCCAGTCTCCTGTCACTGTTGAGAAGTGTGGGCACAGGAAGCAGTTTTGTAGAAACTGTTGAGAAGGCGTCTCAGGACATATGACCTCAGCAGAAGTGAGTACCTGGATGGGTTAGGATGTCTGCTATAGGTGTGTGAGGAGGAAGTAATTATGCAGACACAGTAAACCGGCTTAGTTCTGGTGGAGGTACAAACTCACAGTGAGTTTCTGATGTCTAATCCTCAGTTTCTTTATCTGTAATGAAGATAATCAGCACCTCATCTGCTTACTGTAAGAACTCTTGTGAGAATGCAATGAGGTGAAAGTGTGCTGACACACACAACCTCTAGGAGGGAAAACCTTTCCTCTATCCTTTATATTCGGGACAGGGGGACCTGAGAATGGAAGTGACAGAAGACAGATGAACAGGAGAAAGGCACGTGATTTTTATTAATATTTACATGCATGATGTTCACAGAAAAGAAATGGTGAGTTTTGGGGGCTTATATATCCTTTCAACAAAGGAAGATGGTTTGGGAGTCAAAAGATGATAAATTCTGCAAAGTAACTATGAAATACACAGCAGGGACTAATGAGAGATGAGAATTATTGTATGCAAACTTGTTTTGGAGTTGGCTCTTCCACCCTGGTAACTGGAGCCACCCCTCCCTGCTGGTGGAGGTGCACCTGCAGAGAAAAAGGGAATCTCTGCTTTTATGCAGATAAGTGGAGGGCAGAGAGCTTTTCCTGCGTGTTTGCTCATTTTCTATGCCTTCAGATCAAAGCAGGCTTTACCCCACAGTGGCAGATTTGTATCCATTGGTCCTGATTCCCTTCAAAAGTGTTCTACAGGTGTAAGGATTGGTTCTGGTATTTTACATCGATTTTCTTCAAATTGAAATTGTAGTTTCTTAAATAAATATTCAGCAAAATCAGGACACTTAAAAAACATGGAGCCAAAATGACTAAGACTTTTAAAAAACATCCTTATGTGTCCTTATAAAAAAAGTACCTATTTTTATACTAACATTAAAAGCTAAGGAAGATGAGAGTGGAACTAATTCTCTGCAAATATCCCTTGACTTTTTCACTTACCATTTGATTTAGTTTAAAAAAGAGACCTCAATGGGTCCTGCCTTCAGGTATAATTATCTCAAGACTGACTGACATTTAAAGCATGTGACATTTTCCTGGCTCTAATTAGAATTAATTGGTGGAAGTTAGGTACTAGTAGTTTGGAAATGGTTGGAGGCATGAGAGTATACTTAGCATTATCATTTCCTGTCGATGTTGAGATTTAGCCCCTATTAGAGAGTTCTATGTTTAGGATAAAATCACTTAACAAATGTAGCCCAACGCCTGTTATATTCATGGAGTAATCAGTCTAGTCAATGAGAAGTGGGATTGGAGAAGAAAAAAGATTACCATTAACAAAAGTGGAAATGCAAAATCCTTAAAAGTTTTATGTAAACAGTCTTGAAGTTTTTCTTATTTTAACAACCTTAAGTTTATTTTGCTATAACTTTTTCAATGTTAGTAACTAAAAACCATAAAAAAGTCAATCAATATAGAAGTGTTTTTAAAAAGTAATAAACACACTTACCCAAGTGTCTCATGATTATTTTAAATTCCTTTGTATTTACCTATTTCTTTTTTATAATTTTGTTCACTTATTTTTTTCTTCTTCATATATTTTCAATTTTATTTTGTTTGGTTTTTGCTAATGTATTAAATTCTTGATTTGTCTTCACTCTTTCTTTTTGAATAATATGCTTATGCTTATAGATTTAAACTTGAGCCTTGGCTTGCATTTTTTTCTTCTTTTTTCAGGGTAGGGGGAGCTGGAACTGGACCCTGCAGTTCTAGTATCTTAGGCAAGTACTCTACCACTGAGGTACATCCTTAGCCCACATCAATTGAATTTTTTACATTTCGAGACAGGGTCTTGCTAAATTGTCAAGACCTCAAATTTGTAGTCCTACCTAAGCCTCCTGAGTAATTGGGGATTATGGGCTTGCATGGCCGTGCTGAGCCATGCATTCTTTATCATTATGTTTCTTATATGTTTTGCTTGACACTTTTGCTTAAATTTAGCCTTCTAGAATATTAATAGCATGGTCAACAATTATTTATTAGATGGACAAAGGAAATGTAACTTCTATATTTTTCACGTCTGAGCTAAATGCCTTCATAAACTTTTACCTGGATAGAAAGAAGACAACTGGCACTTGGCAATTAATTCCATCTTAGTGTCTTTTGGATTAGTTATGTATTTTCGGGTATGTGCTTAGGTGTTTTAGATTTCCTCTGCTCTCCCTGCATCTGTTCATGATGGCACATTGATATGCAAGACTGGTTTACATAATACTGCAGGATCTGTCACCACTCTGGATCTTTTTGATCTCTGTGAATAGGATGTCTGTTGAGGTACAGTGGAATCTATCAGAGTTTTTGGGTTGAGCATTATTAATATTCTGTGGCCTCTATTTTTCTGATTCTGGATCTGTGTTTATTCTGCTCTTTTGGCTGCTCTACTAGGGCACGTATCTCTTCTGGGTCCCTTGCATGCTATACACAGGTGTTGAGGAACTGCCTGCTCCCCAGGTGCATGGGCCTAGATCCTTCCTCCTGTCAGACCATCATGCCAAGCATCATACTGGCATGACACTAAGCTGAGGGGATGGTTTTCTCTAGAGGATTTTAGCTTTTGGGGGCCATGAGTGGAAGAAGGGCCATTGGCTCTGATATTTTCTGGTCCCCTTCATGTTGTTTGCAAAGTTTTTCAGGTTCCATCTCTTTTTATTTTCACTTTAGAACTTTTAATTTTTGTGAGTCATTTTGTGCTTTAAGTCAGAGATAAATCTACAGCACAGTGTTAAAAAAGTGTGATGTCATCTGAACATCTTTTCCTTTAATAAATGTATTTACTTCAATTACCTATGCTGTTGATCCATCAACATATCCTGCTGATTTTATCTTCAAAAACGTATCCTGATTCCATCTCCTTTTTGTCTCTACCACTCCCATCCTAATATAAGCTACTTCTTGTTTTGTTTTGGTTGGATTATTGCAAGAGCTTCCAAATTTATCTCCCTGATTCCAATCTACATAGCTGCCAGTGATTATTTAAAAATATAAATGAGATCATGTAACTTTGCAAGACCTAACAAAGGTATCTCTTCACACATGAAACAACATTCAAATTCTCTCCTGGGTTCTACATAGTCTATATTCGCTAGCCAATGCCTAACTCCAGCTCCCAGCATCCTCTTGCATTCCTTTCTTCTTTTCTGACTACACTTTTTCCAAACCGCACTGACATTCTTTCTGCTCTGGAACAAGACAACTTCTTCCTGCCTTAAGGCTTTTGGACTAGTTTTCTCTCTGTGTGGAAGGCTCTTTATGACTTTTTGAGGCCGGTCTTACCTTCAGCTGCCATATCTTTAGAGAAACCTCCCATCATCCAATATAAAGTAGCTTGCCAGTTACATTTTATCACATTAACTTTCCCCATGATAATCATAGGACATATTATTACCAGATTAATCATATTTTATTTTATCTGCCTCAAGCAATGTATGTAAGCTGTGCACATGTTGAAGCACGCTCCGTAATTATCACTAATGGTCGCTGTCGTTGTTCTAGTAAATTCATTAAGCATTCGCTCTGGTTCCTCTGGCCCTATTCTAAGCTTTTCTATGTACTACCTTCATTTAATCTTTACTGCAATCTTAGGAGGTTGAAAAAGCATTTTTATTATCTTATTGATGGCAGAACTGAAGCACAGAGAATCCTATGATTCATCTAAGGTCACACAGCTATTAAACAGTGAAGCGGGTACTTGAACCCAGGTAAAATGACAGTACATGGCTATGTATGAGTCAAAACAGTTACAGGTCTGAATAAGGCATAGATATTCCTCCTAAACACTCAATAGTAGGAGTAAGGAGTTAGGTAGGTGAAAGAGAAGTCCCAGTGGAACCTGATAAGTTATACATTATTGGCATTGAAATTTATGTTTTCTTTTCTTTTGTTTGTTTTTTGAGACAGGGTCTCACTATGTAGCCCAGGCTGGCCTCGAACTCTTTGTGATCCACCTGCTTCAGTCTCCCAAGTGCTGAGATTACAGGTGTGCGTCACTATGCCCAGCTCACAGGCATGGAAGAAGGGTAGGAGAGTATATAAAGGGATATTATATTTACATATAAATTTTTTTTGGTATAAAAATATATCAGAAAATATATTTTCTGATAAAATATATTTTCTGATATATAAAAATATATATCAGAAAATCTTGAAATATCTTCATTAATATATTTGTTGGGGCTTGTGTCTGACAAGCCCCAGGTATCTGACATCATTATTATACAAAACAGGGAGGTAAAGAATATAAAATGTACTGCAAAATGGAAACCAAGTCTCAGTTCTTTTTCTAAAGTGATTCTGATATTAGTATCTTATTCTTTTATACTGTTTGAGAGATAGATTATTTCACTCATGAAAGGTGATGTAGAGGGACTAGAAGCAGGGAAACCCAAACCATCAGGAGAAAATCAGCATTTGCCTGCTTTGAAGAAATAATTTTGAAATAATCAGGCATAATTAATGTTTGTGCTTAGAATGATGTGAGAGTTTGCTAAGAGGCCAGTACAATTGTGATGACCAGAAATAGCAGTCTGATCACAGGTGTGCTAAGCGGCCATCCCATGCCTCCTTGAAATTTAGCAGTAAATGAGATTAACTGCGCACAGCAAATAAAACCACCGTTAATAGTAATAAAGACCAGACTACGTTTAGTTCCTTGTAGGGATGGGTACATTTCATCCTTAACTGGTAAGGCTGGTATTATTATGTTTTACTGTCTACCCATTTCACTATTGAGGAAATTGTGGGCCAGAAAGGTTAAGTAATTTGCCTAATATTACGCAGCTACAAAATGGTAAAGCTTGAATTTGAACCTAGTCCTGTGTTTGTGTAAATAAAGCAAGCATGGCTATTGATTGCCTGGTTCTTGGCCAGGCACTTTAATGTGTTGTCTCATTTAATCCTCATGAAGAGAGTGCTAAACCCACATCATACGTAAAGAAACTAAGACTCAGAATTAGAGAATATTCCCAAGGTTATAAAACCAAGCATGTTGGGCTCCAAAGTTTGTAAAAACTAGTAAATCTTTAAATTAGCAAGTGGGATAGTATTTTTCCTTCTCCACGATTACTTTTACCACCCTGAGTTGTTGGGTTTTTTGTTTGTTTGTTTTGTTTTTTTGTTTTTTTTGAGACAGGGTATCCCTATGTAGCCCAGGCTGGCCTCAAACTCACGGTGATCTTGCCTCTGCCTCCTGAGTGCTGGAACTATAGGTGTGTGCTACCACACTGGGCTATCTCCCTACTCTTTGTGTTTTTATGATATACAGTTCAATAAAATGCATAATATAAAACTCTAAGATTTCCAGAGCTCAGATAATGTGCTGGGCATTGTGGTAAATTGTTTTCCACTAGTTAGTTCACTCAATCCTGTCAGCAACTGAATATTTGTGGTACTATCATTACCTTTTTATACAGGAGACCACTAGAGTTGAGAAAGACACTCGTGCAGCAGTTGGAGGAAAAGGCTGGTGATGCAATTTGTTTTGGAGAGAAAATGGAGCATTTTAAACCCTCACTGCCTTCCCCTGCACTGAAAATAAATGGGCTGGATTCAGAATTCTTTTAATTTTTGAGTATTAAGAAAAATGTGCAATCCTATTTTACAATGGGTTTCTTTTGGGAAGCAGGGCGGTTTGGAGTTGTATTCTTTGTAGCGCGTTTCTTGAAAGGATCTGTTGGGCTAATCTGGTTAATTCTGGACACTTCCTCTTCCCGTCTTTCTGTGGTGCTCTCTTGTGTTCTCAAGATAGTCACCATTAGCGGCCTCTGCTGCAGGAACAAGTGGGGGGCAGGGCGCCGCGGCTCTGGGAAAGTCATTTGCATACCTCTTGTTAGGAAGGCGGACCACATCCTGGCCGGGACAATGTGCTGTCTGATAAACAGACTGCATCCCCCAGTGTCTCCCTGGAGCCCTGCCAGCGTGCGCCTGCTTTTGTGACAAGGTGCTGTTTATTCTGCCTGGAAGTCCGAGGAAAGGACGGGCCAGTTAAATGAACCTTTTATTTCTCCTATTCTCTGGCAGAAATTCCTTGAGTCAAAAACATTTATTAATATTAGATTAAGGGGTAAGCATCAGAATTCTCCATAGAATCTTTCCTACCTTGTAGAAAACTTGCAAAAAGTTCTCTTTTTTTCCTCTTTTCTTTCTTTTTATCTTTCTCTCTAGTTATAAATTCTTTGGGGTTGGAGAAAGTAGGAAACTTGGAGAATATAGTGCAAGGGCATTTAAGATCAATGTTTGCCAAGGTTTTTTATTGATAAATATTTATTTCCACATCTGTTTTCTATGTGTTTCCTCTTCTCTCCTAGCTCAACCCACACAGACAAAAGGAAATAGAAGCTTACACAATTAATGGTTACTGCAGGGCATATTGTTTAAGAATCTGGATAATAGAGTCCAAATTTCTCCATCCTCCCTACAGTTTGGTAAAAGGGAGAGAGAGAGAAAGAGAGAAAGAGAGAGAGAATGAATTGATTTTGAGATTCAGTTTCACTGAATGATGGTTGAGGTAAAAATCTAATTATGCTTCCCCTTTATTGCTTTTCCTTTTTAACTCCCCTTAACACAACTCATCATTTCTGACTCTGCTTAAAGGATTTTCAGTTCTAAATGTGCAACACCCTTTAAAGGCATATTTTAGCCACACATTTTATTGGTGACTGTAAGCACTTGAAAGAAAGTTAATCTGTGACACAGAAATTGTTTTAATACTTTTAATCAATAATTCATATATATCTATATCTATATAAAAGTTCCTATCTGCTTTTACAAGTGACCTCAGAAATCCATTCTACCCCGTACTGTGTGTAATTCCACAGGAGCAGTGAGAGCTGTCAGGAAAGCATTGACTGGAATCATCCTGAAGATATCTGTGGAGGATGGCCATAGAAATGATGCCACAGAACATTTTTTAAAAAGATGATAGTTAACATTTTGAAGGATGATTGGCATTTGTGATGAAGTCTCTTAAGTGATATCTAACAGCTGAAGAAAAATAATGTGCAGAGACTGTTTATTATAAGGTTTAGAAATTAAACATTTGCATGAGAAGAATATTGAGGTTTATGGAGAGAATGAAAATTAGACCCATATAGAAAACTTTGTGAAGACTGGTCTATGCCAAAGAAGGTTAGTCATTTTACAAAGTTGTTTGGTTTACAACTTCCCAGAGCAAATTCACTGTACTGAACCAAAGTTCTTCTGGATCAAGTCCTGGACCAAAACAGGAGTCAGATCACCATCCTTGGTAAATTCTAGTGCTGCTGATTCTGAATCTGGAGGGCTGGCATGATGTGAAAAACTAAAACAAAAAATTCACTAAATTGTGGTGCTCTTTCCTAACTTAGAAAAGCTGACATTGCCTGGCAGGTAATAGCCACTCAGAGCAGTTAAAATCAATGAATAAAGAGAATAATAATCATACCCCTGCCCCACAACTATCTAAGCCACCGTCTGTGCTAGGGCTTTATTTACATGACTGTATTTGTTATAATATGAGTCAAGTAGCAATCTTCTTCATGACACAGATTTATTTATTTATTTGTTGGTGTGGGGGATTGAACCCAGGGCCTTGTGCATGCAAGGAAAGAACTTTACTACTGAGCCACATCCTTGGCCCTACAGAGGCAGGTATCTCTTGATCATCTAAGGGAGATCTACTTGGCTGCCTTTTGGTGACTTTACTGCTCCTGGGAGTCACTACCCTAAGAGTGGGGAGGGAACTAAAAACCAACCAAACTCATGGCAGTGCCTTTGGTACTTGGTTATAGTTCTGGTAAATGACTAGGTCAGAGGAGAAGGAAGTTGAAGTTGTAGGGCTTCCATAGCCACCTGGCCCACTTCCCACAGGTTTTAGAGGTCAATATATCTGCAGTCAGGAAGTGGCTACAGTGTGGTTTCAAACTTGGGGTTTGTCTCTCTTGTCAGAGAAGATGGGATGAAATCTATATGCATTTGAAAAGTAAAAAAAAAAAAGTGGTTGATTTACATGCGTGGTTATTTCTGGAGCATCATATAGAGGGTTTGTGTGCTGACCACGTGGCTTTGTAAGGTAGAGAGTTGCATGTTGGTTAGTTATGATTGATCCTATCCCAAGCTCTTTGACATTCAGGGCCTTGGACAAAAGTACATAGTTTTGGTTTGGCATTCTCTGAGTATCCAGCTGGGTTATTTTTTCCTTCCTCTTCTTTTATAGGGCAGTTTAAGGTTTAGATTTTCTTTTTACCACTGAGTCTAATTTAATTGTGGCTTATTTTATTTTATTTTATTTTTTTGTATATGTGCCCAGAGCTTTTTGGGTTATTAGTAAACTTAAAAAAAACCACAGTACATGTAAACATATATAATTTAAGAACCAGTCATGACAGAGGCCTATGATTACCTTTGGAAAATTCTAACTTGGAAGCAATTCTAATTAACAAGGTACTTTCTGGATTCTTTCTTGCATGCTTTATTAATAATAATGCTGTTAGTCAGATAGAATCTTTTTTCTTCCTATGATTTAATTTTTCCCTATTCTGTTTCTCAATAACCAATTCTATTGCAGTTACCTTCAATAAAAAATGTGGTTAACTTAAGATAGCAAACAACAAACATCGTAGAGATAACAATAGTTGAACTCTTAAAAGTAAAAATTTCCACATTTTTCTAATAATAAATTGTGTGAGAATGGACTACAGAGAAGCCTCATTAAACTACAAATGGTTCATTCAGAAGAATCTCAGAATTTAAAAAACATATTCCTCCCCCAGTTAATAAGATTCTGTCTTTTTGTAGTAAGGATATTGGATAACTTGCTTGGTTCTTCAACAACTACATTGTTTTTTCCCTGTCATTTGAATTTCAAGTTGAGACAGCTTAATTCTTTAAAACAGAGAAGTGACTAATGCCTGAATGGAACCTGGGTAGAGTTTAACTCCACTCACCCACAGCGAATAAGAGTGGCCAGGCTGTGGGATTTTGCTATTCAGAAGATGGTGACCTGACTCTATTCTTGACCACGCCAAGGATCAGTGAGGCTAAAAGTGATTTGTTTAGGAAAAATGAGCTCGCAGCTCAGCTCCAATATGCAAGGTGCATTTGAGGAAGGCCCTTGTGGGGAGTGCATGTACCGTAACTCTTCGTTGATTTGTTCCATTTTTGGCAGAGGGTTTCATTTAAGAAAGAAGAATTCTTTAGAGGAAGTATTTATTTGCCAAATTATTCACCTCTGGATGGCCACTGATGGCTGAGACATAGGTTAATATTAATAGTAATATTTCTTGTAGGTATTTTATACTGTAGCCTAAAAACTAATACTTTTTTAAAAAATGAATTTATGACCGGGCTAATTAGGTCTCACTAGCCACATTGAAATTGTATGTAATTTTATTTTATTTTATTTCCTTTTGTCTGCTTGTTTTGTGGTGCTGAGGATCACACCTCAGTACCACATGAGGTTTCATGCTTGGTAGGCAAGCAGTGTAGTTCTTCCTTCCCGGCAGATGTTAGATTCATCTTTTGTCTGTCCCGAAGGCTAATGTGCAATTCAGGCCCTTAAATCTCACCCCTTGAGTGGTTTATTGGTCCTTGTTATTTTGGTCCACACTGAGAGATGTGACTAAACGAGTACATCTTCTTCACCATTTAATTCAGTCAGTCAGTGCTTACAGTTGCTTACAGAGAAGTCAACACTCCTAAAAGATGCCGCCTAAGGACCTACCCAATGTGTCCTCAGTCTACCTTTTCAGAATTACCTGCCACTACGCTCCTACCCGGATCCGGATACAGTATTGTCAGATTCTCTTGCTACTTCTCCACCTGAGAGTGAGGCTGGTTCCGTTTGCTTGTTCCTCCACACTTGTGACAATTTTAAAGCTAGTCAGATTCAGTCTTTCTCTGAAAGCCATTCCTATAAGCTCTGAGATGGAGAGAGCTTTCCCACGGGGGCTGCTTCTTGTTTAAATCATTGTTTGGCCACAGCAAATTACTGCAAGGTGTCCTGAAAAGAAAACAGGTGTGATGGTTTGACGTGCAATTGCTATGACCTCAGGCAGGTCACTTTACATGTAAGATTTAGTTTCTGTAGTATAAAGGGGGTGTGGTATGGAATACTCCCCATTTGATTACCATGGGTAAGCTGCTTTTCTTCTTCATGGCTCAGTTTCTTAAGTCATAAAATGGATAGAATAAGAGTAACTCACGCTATAGAACTGAAGGAAGAATGAACTTTGTGTTACGATGGGCTGAATTATGTTGCAAATCTTCGTGCATCGAAGCCACACAGTTTTACTTCCTCTTTTAGTAGGTGTCCATCTCAGGGCAGCAAGATCTCTGCACTGCAGTGTCCATGTGCAGGAACACCTTGTGTGCCAGAGCCTTTGCTGTCTGAAATTAGGCAGCTCACTTGGGGCAGCGGAAGGGGATGTAGTGAATCATGCATTACCTCCTAAACCTCCTGTTGAAAAGCAGAGTGTATCACTGCCACTTTAATTTTACCAGCTAAAAAAAGATGTCATGACCTTAAAAGGGCAGGGGAGAGTCATCTTACCACGAACCCAGAATGAGAGCCAGAATCATCATGGGGTGGCACTGATAGTCACTATCCCACACCTGTGTCATCTGGCAATTTTCTGTTTTTTAATTTTTTTATTTTATTTTAAAAGGGAGTAAAATTAAATACAACAAAACAGAACAGAATGGGACATAAGAAAGCATAAATTTCAAAGCAAGACAACCAGAGATCTTCACTATCTGTCATATTGTCTCTTGTTTTCTTCCAAATGGTTGTCCTTATCTTTGCATATGGAGAGCTCATACTAAATAACATAGTCAATCTTTTCACAAGATGTGTAGTTCACTGGCTCCCACTTGCTAGGC